>JAWPHD010014280.1:0-62307 GCA_037043455.1 Cyrtodaria siliqua | reverse complement strand
GAGGCTATTCAAACAATGCCTGGTTTTAAAAGTTTCGAGCGTAAGTTCATCCATTGAGCATGGATTTATACAGTTCTAGGTTTTCCATGTAAAAGAAATGTGTGGCCGTTCAGATAATATAGAATAAATGAACTGTGTGTGTCTCTGTGACAGAGCTTTATTTCAATTCAATTTGCTGATTTTATCATACGGTGGAATAAACTCTATTTATGTTTCCTATATCATTGAAAGACATCGTAAGTGACCTATCAGATATATTTTTGAAACCCAATACAGAGATATAATAGACCCTACATATAATTCAACAAATTTAGATGTACACGTACACTCTGACCAATGTAAACTGTAATGGAGCGACGTCAGAAAAGATCGAATATTGATTGTCAATGATTTGTCTTTATTATCTAAAACTAAAACAGATAAGTATACTGAAGCGAAAAAGAAACACAACTCCGGAATTTCCGCTGTATACATGATATATTGTATGTACAATATGCTACTGTTAATCGAATGGTATATGGCTACGTAAGACCTTTCCCTTCGGAAAAAAAGAATAAAACAACAAATAACACAGCAAATAGTATTCATTCAAAGTTTCATTATTGACAAGAGTTCTCGTTTGGCTCAAGCATGTGATGCACAATTTTGCAAACTCTTTACGTTAAATACATTTATGAATTTCTTGTTACAAAGTGTACTGTGATTAAAACGTCTACAACATCACAGTTGTGTCCTTTCTCTAACTAACTGTAACTTTTTGTTTACAAAACATCTTGGGATTTCTTTGGAATATTAGGTGGAATTAAGGGTGCAGTATATACAATATATAGCGGAAATTCCCGAGTTGCGTTTCTTTTTCGCTTCAGTAAAGTTATCAACGTAACATAATCGAACGAACAAGTTTATTTAAAGAATGTACTCATCAACCGTTAGACATGAGTCTAAACTTGGTGCTATTGATAAAAGCAGAATAAAAGCCATGGCAGATACAACATTTGAGTTTATGTATGTGTGTGTTTAGTTCTAAGGTTTATATTCCCTCCGCCATTTAACAAATAGGACATCCTAAATGGATAGACACAATGTAGGCTGGAATGGATTTATGTGTGTATGTGTAGGGGGAGTTTGTGCGCGGGGGATGGGTGGGGTCGCAAGCTGAAAAAACAACAGTTGGCAGACAAACACATAAACTATGCTTTACACGTGAATTCCTCAGATCCCATTCCCCCCTCCGTCCATTTCTGAAACCGCAACCACTAATACTTATTGATGTTAATTGTCTAGACATTGTTTCGATAATACTGTCTTGGGGGTAACAGAAAACACGTCGTGTAAGGTTCGATCCTGTATTGAAACTGAATCATAACGATCAAATCACGGTGATGTCAACGTCACTGACTTCACCAAAATCCAAAATAACGCGGAATAATGTACACAATAAACGAAATTCCCGACACATAATATGCTCATATTAATGCATAGCCGTAGGAACGGGGTGGGGAGAGGGAGGGCAGGCACATCTCAATAATCTGACAGTATCTGTTTCCCCCATTTCCCTCACATATTTTGCCAATTTATGTTTTGACCCAACACAAGTCATTGTGGCTGGCAGAGCGTAACACTAATAAATTGACAAAGAAAAGTAGATAGTGTTTTCAATAAAATAGATGACAAGCAAAATGAAGGGGAAAAACTTATCAAAATTGAAAATGTTCATTTGGGCCCAAACTGCCTCCCGAGTATCTAAAACTTTCCTACGCCACAGTAATGTGCGGCAGCAATGATCTTTCGTAAACAATAATACCTCCCAAATATATAATGTATGCACAAGGAACAATTGCCGTAATTATGAGCTGCTGATCCGGCCAATATTTGCTTTTCGACTTTCGATGTCAGCAAGTATAATTCAATATTAAAATATAAATATATTCGAAGGGTTAAGTCTTCAAAATGATATAGGCCACGTGCTCAATGCTACTTAACAGAATAAACAAATTGGATATATCTTGATCATTTAATAACTTTTAAAATTAATGTCTATATCTAACAAAATAAAGTGATAAAAAAATACATGTTGCCTGAATAGTAGGGTGACCATGGCCAAAATCTATGATTATTTCATAGGTGGTAACAAAAATAGAACAAAACATGTTATATATCAATATTTTCGTCTTGGTTTAAAGTTTATCAGACAATCAGCATAAATTGGTAAAAATGAGGGCGAACCAAGTAAACCAATAAGGCATCCAAGATGGCCGCCATTTTTGTAAAGATTGGTATGGAGTTTATATGAAGATAAAATATCATCAGGTCAGTACTAATGAGTATATTCTTACATGTTCTTGCATAGTTTTAGCAATTTAATACTTCTTTATTTTTATAAGAGTATATATTTCTGTTATATTTATAAAAAGAACCAAAATACCTTTAACATCTTTAATTAAATTATTAAATGAGAAGAGAGGATGAAACTGAACAAAATGTTTGTTGTATAATACATCTTGCTACTGCAATGTGATATTTTAGTAAACATTTAGTTTTATGTAATGTTGTAAAGTTGTTTATTTTAACTACAGTGTATTCTAAATTATTAAGAAGTACCATAACAAACTACTCTAAAGTATTTCTCCTTGTATGACTATTTTACCTGGGAGTATTTTACCACAGCACCGGTAAAATTTATAAAGAGGCAACATTCAAATGTAAACTGTAAATATAAATTTGCTGTTTGAACAATCTCATTAAAATTAAAAACGTAACATCATGTTACTAAGATGTTTGAGATTAAAGAAATTATTTTATAACTTTGGTAGATGTGACATGTTTTGTGATGACAGAGCAGATCTCCTTCCACTTTAGACAGAATTGCAGTCCAATATTGCATCTGACGGCTTACATGACACAGAAAAAGAAGTATATACTCAATTATAATCGCAAACGAACAAACGGAAAACGAATGCCCTAGGTCAACTTAAAGATGTTTTACTGAACAAGAGTTTAGACCCAAGGAAGTTACGCCCCTCCCCACTCCCCCACTCCAAACATATGATTTTTACTTCATCTATCAAGTGTGCATGCCAGTTACTGACTTGGAGAGGATATAAAAAATGGTATTTGAAAACAAAAGTTTAAACCCAAGGAAGGTACGTCCCCTCACCACTCCCCCACCCCAAACATATGATTTTTACTTCATATATCAAGTGTGCATGCCAGTTACTGATTTGGAGTGGATATGCTAAATGTGACAGAACCAACAGGGTGTGGATATGAGATTGATAAGACACACTTCCTAATATTATGATCCAGCAGTTAACGACCAGAATTACTGAGTGAGTTAGTCTGCTTTTGTGAAGATCAACTTACTTCAACAAGTTAGTTCGTTAAATGAACAGCTCTGTGAATAATTATGCATGTATTTTCATGATGAAGATTTATGATTAAGATGAGCCCTGGGATTTGAGGTTCAAATGTTGATTGACGTACATCTCACGTAATTTATGTTCTGACTTGAAATGCGTACAGATCCCATGTATAACACTGCTCCCATAGTTCAAAGCTACACAAAAATCCTATAAGAAATATTGTTTTCAACTACAACAAAATAGTTTCTGACCTTGATATAGTACATCATACTCCTAAGGAATGTGAATGCAACACATCAACATTTTGCTATGCTCCAGCAGGTCATGTCATCACTGGTAATTTTTGCATTGTTGATAAACGTATTCGGCATTTGTTTTCGAAAGGTCCTAAATATAGATTACCTTTAGCTATTGATTTTAATGCCTGTCGTACCCACATCGCCCACTCCATTGAAGATGTTAGTATAAAATGGTGTCTTGTCTTACTGCCGTTAAAGATCACGTTAAACTATATTGTGATACAACTTTATTTTGGTCTATAAAAATTCAGGAGACGTTCTTGATAAACTTTTCAATAAACGTCAAGTTTCATCAATAAGCACTTATGACTTCTCTACACTATATACAACCTTACCACATCACCTTATTAAAGACAAGCTAATTTCTCTTATTCGAAAAACATTCGCTAGAGAAAATACTACATTTTTGCGATGTAATAATATTAAATCGCCTTTTACTAACGGCAGTTTTTAGACAATTATACTATGTGGTCTTGCTATGAAGTTTGTGAAGCACTCATCTTCCTATTAGATAATATTTTCGTCAGGTATGGTTCTACCGTTTATAGACAAATTGTTGGCATCCCTATGGGTACGAACTGTGCACACACTTGACTTGTCGCAGATTAGTTTTTTTACCAGATACCCAGGCAGATGTTATTGAAGCCTTTAATGACACCTCTCGGTATCTGGATGACATATTGAACATTGACAATCCTTTCTTTCCAACTATGGTTAATAATATTTATCCTAAAGAACTTCAGCTTAACAAAGCTAATACATCTGATAATAACGCTTCTTTTCTTGATTTAGATCTCTCGATTGAAAATGGTGAAATAATTAGCAAAATCAATGACAAGAGCGATGATTTTAATTTTGACGTTGTTAATTATCCCCACTTGGATGGGGATGTTCCCCGAGCGACTTCGTATGGGGTGTATGTGTCTCAACTAATTCGTTATTCAAGAGCTCGTACACTCGAGTTGAGGACTTTAATATTCGTAATCTTTGTATAACTAAACAGCTACTCAATCAGGGTTACCGTTACCATAAACTTCGTAAAACCTTTGCAAATTTTTATTATCGTAACCCTAATCTTCTTTCCAAATATAAAATTAATTTAAGGACTCTTCTTTTGACAAGGACAACCTGACTTCTATGGGGATGTGATTTATAAACTTCTTAAGATTCTTGGTCATGATCACTTTCATACTATCTTTGTTAAACTTGTTAAAATGTTTATCAAAAGAGGTTATGACCCTATCATTTTGCAACGAACTGCATGCTTGGTTGTGGACCCTTTTTACAGTTCGCCATTATGCTTTACTCTTTAATTGTACGATGACCGGACAGGCTGTGGACCCTGTGATGACGCTTACCTAAAGCCCATTGGGACGGTGGAGTTTAATGTTTGTCTATGATCTTTCTTGTCGTGCCCTTAATGGTTTATTCTCTTGTTGCTCTGGCTTCTGCCAAGTCATTGAGTACCTTCATTGTGGCTTTATAGGCTATTGTTTTTTGTATTATATTTACACGAGCATATTTGTGTTTTACTTATATTGCCTATTGATGCTGCCTTGTTGGTTAGAGATTAGATCATGGCGGGGATTTCTATATTTACACTGTCCTGTTTTAATGGGATGACAGTAGGGTAAGTGTGCGGTTTGGTGCACCCTAGAACCGGTTAGTACTACTTTACCACTGACCGTTCCAAGTCGATAGCCCTATTGTCAACCCTTTTGTGTTTGTGATGTCGTTTTCAATTATTATTACTTTTGCCTTCTTGTTAATCTGTTTGCGTTTTTGTTTCTGTGTTTTGTGGTTGACTGCCTTCCTTGAATGCTATTTTCCCTGTCCGATCTTTTTATATTTCTTTATTTATAATGTATTGTGATTGTATCACATCACAACGAGATGTTAAACATACTGATATGCTATC
Source organism: Cyrtodaria siliqua (assembly GCA_037043455.1). Lineage (NCBI taxonomy): Eukaryota > Metazoa > Mollusca > Bivalvia > Adapedonta > Hiatellidae > Cyrtodaria > Cyrtodaria siliqua. The sequence continues at coordinate 56,728 of JAWPHD010014280.1, read as the reverse complement.
TACCGTAATATTCATAAAACCAATAGTACATAATTTTAACCATCCCAGATGGACAAAATATGCTAAAATACATGCATATATATGGGAGTGGATCGCGCAGTAGACACATGCCATGATTCATCCAGTCTTATTAAACTGACATAGGACCGACCAGTCATAGCATAACCCTTATATCATAAGCGTCAAGCAATGGACCTACTAGTTAAGTATTTGGTGTGACCCGGTCGGGGGATCGAGTCCACGACCTCGAGCAAGTGAGCCAAAGCCACCCCCTGGAATTTCGGACGAGTAAGTATGTGCTAATGGTTAATCGGTGAACTAGATACCATATAAATGACAGATGCAATCGTTGAATGAAGCGCGGGTAGCGGTTTAAATCAAGCCAGATCGAGCCCTAATTCCTAAGAAGTATATGAGCTTATAGACTCCGTTGCATTTTATTTGGACCAATGTGTGAAACACATCCATATATTCCGCCACGTTGACTCTTTAGGAAATTATGGGCTATGCAAGCAATGCCAGGTTTAAAAGTGTTGAGCCTAAGTTCATCCCTTGAGCATGGATTATTACAGTTCTAGGTATTCCATGTAAAAGAACATAGTGGCCGTTCAAATAAATCAATGCGGAATAAATGAATAATTGTATGTGTCTCTGTGACAGAGCTTTATTCCAAATCAATTTGCTGATTTTATCATACGGTGGAATACACTATTTATGTTTCCTATATCACTGAAAGACATCGTACGTGACCTATAAAATAACTTTTTTTGAAACCCAATACAAAGATATAATAGACCCTACATATAGAGATGTTTGATGATTGTAAAAATACCTGATCAGGTTATATATCCCAAACATGTTTTTCTCCCAGAGTTCAAAATAAATTGTTTGAAAATATTCTTTATTGTTAAGATCAATCCCTAATAATTATTATTGGATTAAAATAAAGGGTAAAATTTGGTAAGCACAATTTAATTCTAAATTTCAAATCTGTATCCGCACGCACCCCACCCCCACCCCACCCACCCCCACATACACCCTTCATTTTATTTATGTATGATGTTAATGTCGCATCAGTTGGAAGCGAATCAAGTGCCTCAGTAACTAACAAGTACCTGTTAACATAATTTCATTAAAACTGTAGATTTTGAAAAACGTTTTTACCTTTAGCGTAGACAATTGTTACCTTTAGTGTTAACGTGAATAGTTATTACCTTTAGCGTTATCGTTGTTACCTTTAAGTAGAAGAGGTGATTGTTACCTTAAGCGGAGGTTGTTACCTTTAGCGTTGGAATTGTTATCTTTAGCGGCGGTTGTTACCTTTAGCGGAAGTGTTACCTTTAGCGTTGTTACATCCACTACTATTTCAAACCAAACGAATAAATCAAACCACACAATTAAAACACAAGTTAAAACTTAAATGATTTTTTTATAAATTGCAAACACAGTTTTAAACAAAAATATGATATGTATAAGTGGAATTATTTGGTTTAAAGTAAAACTCTACTGCAATAGAAACATATAGGTTTAAAACTGAAAAATTGTATGTAGCTAATTCAAAATGTAATTTAAATAGAACAGCGTGAAATTGGAAATTATGTTTAGATGCATACGTTCTTAATGACAATTTTGCATAATTAAATCACACATGTTTTATGATAGTCACTCCCGCTGAAAAACAAAATCTTCAACAAATGTGTTACGTTATAAGTTGAATACCTCTTGTACTAACGTTATCGTGTTTGAGATGAATTTCTGCTATTTGTCAATAATCAAGGGCAATATCTCTGCAACGCATGCATCAATGTTGCCCAGTCTCAACCTCATCTTGGATCTTATACAAAAACTCACGTCAAATTGTATTACAATCAAAATACCACATTTATTAATTTATTGTTGACAACATTAGCTCACGGTCCACCGTGGAAGGACGACGGAAAACGCACCATCCCGTGATCTCGGCTGGCCTTTGGCTACTAGAGCTTAACACAAATATGTCTTGCCTATCGTTTGAACATAAACCTTTCCACTTTACCTTGATACAAAGTAATTTGATCAGATAAAACAAAAAACAAATCCAAGTCCACACCCCTAAAATGGTTTGTGTCATATGAGATAAAATAAATAACACATGTTTTACCTGTACACGTTTTATACCATGAACCATTTTTTCTGTCGGTATCGCAAACACTCCACATACATGTAAGAACCAGCCGGTGAACATCACTGTTACACATAATAAAAATAAAAGTTTAATACGCTTATTAATTGAAAACATTCTGTAAATTGTTAAACAATGTATTGAAAAGTGAATCCAAAACCCGAACCAGTGCAACGAGAAATGAAGCTACATAGCGAGTAAAACACCAGTTGCAAAACAAAGTCGTACAATGAAACGGTCCTGCGCAAAATGGAACCGTCCAACACAAAATGAAACTGTCCAGCACTATGCAGTAGCGGTTGAATATCTATCAAACATAATCACGTGATAATATCGATAACAAAATGACGCTTATCAGATTAATACACATCTGTTATATAATTTCTAACTACTAGTTTAAGGAATTTTTGAGAGGCACAAATGCAAATGTTTTTGATGTTTAAGTGAAAAAAATGCGCTTTTCAGCAAACTCGATTTATTGTGTCACTTTAGAAGAGAGAATAAACAAGAGGCCCAAGAGGGCCTGTGGACGATATACTGGCTAAAAATAAAGTTTATGTATAAGGTGACATAACTCTTTTAAACAGCATTCAACCGGAACATGGTGATGACGTACACAACTAGGCTTGGTACTGATCATCCCTACCAAGTTTCATTGAAATCGAGCCAGAGGTTAAAGAGAACTAGTCTGTACAATGTTAGTGTTTTAAAACCTTTAAGGGTTGATAACTCTGCCAAAATGCATTTAAACACAACACGGCAATGAGAGTTGAAACTAGGCTTGGTACTGATCATCCCCACAAAATTCGTTGAAATCCGGAAAGTTTAGAAGAGACTAATCTGAACAAAGTTTGTCTATTAAAATCTTTAAAGGGTCACAACTCTGGCAAAATCATTCAACCGGAATATGTCGATGATATGCACAACTACGCTTGATTCTGATCATCCTTGTCAAATTTCGTTGAAATCCAGCCAGTGGCTCAGGAGAACTGGCCCAGAAAATATTTGTGTATAAAAAACATTTAAAGAGCCATAACTCCGCTAAAAATCTTTAAAACGGAAGCATCGATGATATGCATAACTAGGCTTGGTGCTGATCATCCCTGCAAAGTTTCCTTTGAAATCTGGCGAGGGGTTCAGCAGAACTAGTCCAGACAAAGTTTGTGTATTAAAACCTTTAAAGGGCCATAACTCTGCCAAAAAATCATTCGACCGAAACACGGAGATGATTTGCACAACTAGACCAGGAACTGATCATCCCTAAAAAGTTTTGTTTAAATCCGGCCAGTGATTCAGGAGAACTAGTCAGGACAAAGTTTGTGTATTAAAACCTTTAAAGGGCCATAACTCCACCAAAATCATTCAACCGGAACAAGATGACGATATGAAGAACTAGGCTTGTAACTGATCATTTCTGAACATTTTCAATGAAATCCGGCCAGAGGAAGGCACTTTCGTTTTAATGAGGCCAAAATATAACATATTTCAGTTGGTAAAGATTGAATAAAAAATGAATTCCCTATCGTCTTAACGAGGCAAATAAAGCATTTTTAACTAATTCAAGGGCTATAACTCCACTTTTTCTGGTCCGATCTGTGTGGTTTTCGAGGTTATCTAGGCTTTTATTGATATTAACAATGTGGAAAAGATTGGTAAAGATCGGATGAAAAATGAAGGCCCTATCATCTTAACGAGGCAAAATATAGCATGTTTAACTAAATCAAGAGTCATAACTCCTCTGTTGCTTCTTCGATATGGCTGGTTATCGAACATGTCCAAGCTTTCATTGATATTAACAATCTGTTAAAGTTTGTTAAAGATCAAATTAAAAATGAAGGCCATGTCGTCTTAACGAGGCAAAATATATCATTTTTAACTAGATCAAGGGCCATAACTCCACTGTTACTTGTTCAATCTGGCTGGTTTTCGAACTTGTCTAAGCTTCTATTGATATTAGAAATCTGGTAAAGTTTGGTAAAGATCAGTGAAAACATGAAGGCCCTGTCGTCTTAACGAGGCAAATATATATCATTTTTAGTTATATCAAGGGCCATAATTCCGCTGTTACTGGTTCGATTTGGCTTGTTTTAAAAATGTCAAAGCTTTCATTGATATTAACAATCTGGTATAGCTTGGTATAGCTCGGATGAAAAATGAAGGCCCTATGGTCTTAACGAGGCAAAATATAGCATTTTCAACTAAATTAAGGGCCATAAATTCGCAGTTACTAATCCAATCTGGCCGTTTTTCAAACTTGTCCCAACTTTCATTGATATTATTAATCAAGTAAGGTTTGGTAAAGATCATATGAAAATTAAAGGTCCTATTGCCTTAACGAGGCAAAATATAGCATTTTTAACTAAATCAACGGTCACAACTTCATTGTTACTGGTTCGATCTGGCTGGTTTTCAAACGTGTCCAACCTTTTATTGATCATGTTGATAGTAACAATCTGGTAAAGTCTGGTAAAGATCGCATGAATAATGAAGGCCCTATCGTCTTAACGAGACAAAATATAGCATTTTTAACTAAATAAAGGGCTATAACTCCTCTGTTTTGATCCGATCTGGCTGGTTTTCTTATTTTTCAAGCTTTTATTAATATTAACAATCTGGTAAAAATTGGTAAATTTCAGATGAAAAATGAAGGCCTTATCGTCTTTACGAGGCACAATATATCATTTTAAACTAAATCAAGGGCCATAACTCCACTGATTCTGGTTTGATCTGGCTGGTTTTCGAACTTATTCGAGCTTTCATTGATATTAACAATTTGGGAAAGTTTGGAAAATATCGGATTGAAAATAAAGGCCCTGACGTCTTAACGATGCAAAATACATCATTTTTAACTAAAACAAGGGCCATAATTCCGCTGTTACTGGTCCGATCTAGCTGGTTTTTAATCTTTCCGAGCTTTCATTGATATTAACAATCTGTAAAGTTTAGTAAAGATCGGATTAAAAACGAAGGCCCTATCGTCTTAACGAGGCAAAATATTGCATTTTTAATTAAATAAAGGGCCATAACTCCACTGTTACTTGTCTAAGTTTTCATTGATATTTGTAATCTGGTAAAGTTTGGTAAAGATCGGATGAAAAAATGAAGGCCCTGTCGTCTTAACGAGACAAAATAGATAATTTTTAACTAAATCAAGGGCCATAACTCCACTCACGGTTACTCGTCTAATCTGGCTGGTTTTCGAACTTGTCCCAGCTGTAATTAATATTAACACTCTGTTACAGTTTGGTAAAGCTCAGATGAAACATGATTGCCCTATGGTCTTAACGAGGCAATATATAGCAATTTTAACTGAATCAAGGGCCATAAATCCGCTGGTCCGATCTGGCTGTTTTCCGAACTTATCCAAGCTTTTATTAATATTAACAATCTGATAAAGATTAATAAAGATTGGATTAAAAATGAAGGCCCTGTCGTCTTAACGAGGCAAAATATATCATTTTTAACTAAATACTAACTCAAGGGCCATATCTCCTCTGTCACTGGACCGATCTGGCTGGTTTTCACACTTTTGTGAGCTTTCATTGATATTAACAATATGTTACGGTTCGTCTTAACGAGACAAAATATAGCATTTTTAACTAAATCAAGGGCCATAACTCCGTTGCTACTGGTTCGATCTGGCTAGTTTTCAGAATTGTTCAAGCTTCATTGATATTAACAATCTGATGAAGATTGGTAAAGATCAAATGAAAAATGAAGGCTTTAACTAAATGAAGGTCTGTAACTCCGCTGCTTCTGGTCCGATCTAGCTGATTTTCGAATTTGTCCAAGCTTTCATTGATATTAAAAATCTGGTAAAGGTTGGTAAAGATCTGGAGTACCTGCAGTCCAACAAACTGATAACAAAGTATCAAAGTGGTTTCCAGCGCCAACGAGGCACAACAGACAATATCGATATTGTGCAACATATGCTAGTGGTTTAATCGCGAGCGTAAGCTCGCCTAACGGTTAACGCGTTGTTGATTTTCTGAAATTGCCATACTAAGGCAATACAAATCTTCGTCAAACCGCTAGAGTAACCTGCCCGTAAAGTTGCATTGTGCAAGTTTAACGGTGCACCGACCCGGTGATTTGTATTTCTAGCACGTCGCTATAACCTCACTTGAACGCCGAGCGAAGCGATGTGTTATTTGAAAGAAAATAAAGCTAATTACACCGAGATTATATCTCGAGAAGCGACGTTATACAGCTAATTTCATCGAGCGAAGAGAGGTCGTGTGCACTGCATACAACATGTAGGTTAGTTTGTTTCCGCTTCTCTTCTATTCTATTCTATTCAGCGTTTTCACAGGCTCAGTCCATTCAATTGAACATATTAATTTTTTACAATTTAATTTGTTCAAAAACAACAAAATCCACGATTTAATGCTTCAATACGTTTAAATAAATGTGAATGCGTCAATATTTATTTATTTAAAAGAAAATGCTAGAATGCAGATTGCTTCACAGTTTACATTGATTTTGACGTCTGCTTACAAACACTGCTCTCTCGCGTCGGCTGTCAAAGTTAAAAGTGGTTTTCATTTTTATGTATCTTTCATTTAGAAAAACAACAAAAAAAGGTAAAAATAATCCAAAATATGTAATCTTTTACATTCTTATTAGGTCAACGCTCAACATTCTTTATCAATCAGTCAGTTTTGCTCCAATATTATGCTTTAAAACATCCGCAGAAAAAATGACAGATACTTTTCAATTTGTAAACAAAAGTTCAGTAGTCAGATTTAAACGTATACATGACACATTATACAGTGTACAAAATGTTCCTGGAGATAGAAATTGTTTTTCTCATTGTTTGAGTTTGTCTTTTAATGAACATTTTGACCACTTACAACGATATAGAAATGTAGTATGTTTTCGCATTGCTAACCAATGGGGAATTTGGGAAACAAAAGTAAAACTATGCCATGGTGAATACATGTCTTATGAGCTGTACAATATTGGTTTGCTAAATGGTAATTGGTGGGCGAGTGCCTGTGAAATAAAAGCATGTGCCAATGTTTTCAATTGCCAGATAAATGTATTTCTCAAAGGTAGAAAAGCAGGACAAAACACTTACATGTTGAATTCACATACGCCAAATAGCCCATTTACAAGGAGTATTGACCTTTTGTTGGAAAACAATCACTTCCTTCTTTTAAACAAAACATGTGTAAGTAATGCAAATGAACAGACAAAACATACGGGTAGTGATCATACCTATCCCATCACACCTAATCTTTGCACGACAACTCGTGAAACATGTCACACAACCGACAAGATTCATGAAAATAAAACACATATGGGTAGTGATCATACCTATCCCATTCCACCTAATCATTGCTCGACAACTCGTGAAACAACATTCATGAAAATAGAACACATAGTGATCATACCTATCCCATCCCACCTAATCTGTGCCCGACAACTCAAACAACCTACAACATTCATGAAAACAGAACACATATCGGTAGTGATCATACATTTCCCATCCCAACTAATCTTTGCCCGACAACTCAAACAACCGACAACATTCATGAAAATAGAACATATATGAGTAGTGATCAAAATTCTTTAAATTCGACACATAATACACCTGAAAAACAACAAGCCCACCTGAAGACATTTTTTCAAATAAAAAACACAAAAAAAAACACCCATTATTCCTCAAAACCATGCCAGTTTGTCGTGCCCTTAATGGTGTATTCTCTTACTGCTCTGGTTTCTGCCAAGTCATTGAGTACCTTCATTGTGGCTTTCTAGGCTATTGTTTTTTTTGTATTATATTTACACGAGCATATTTGTGTTTTACTTATATCGCCTATTGATGCTGCCTTGTTGGTTAGAGATTAGATAATGGGGGGATTTCTTTATTTACACTGTCCTGTTTTAATGGGATGACAGTAGGGTAAATGTGAGGTTTGGTGCACCCTAGAACCGATTTAAACCCCCAGTGGCCTACTTTGCCACTGACCGTTTCACTGCGGTAGCCCTATTGTCAACCCTTTTGTGTTTGTGGTGTCGTTTACTTTTATTATTACTTTTGCCTTCTTGTTTGTCTGTTTCCATGTTTGTTTCTGTGTTTTGTGGTTGACTGTCCTCCTTGAATGCTACTTTCCCTGTCCGATCTTTTTATATTTATTATACCCAGTTTGCAGGAAACTAGGTATTTGGTATGAGGCAGGGTCAGACAATGAAGAAAAACAGTAATCAAATAACAGAGTAAGAAGAATAAAATACAGAATAAAACAGAAGCAGTCAAAGCTTGGGTTTGATTTGGATGAAATTCCAGATGCAACACCTCTTTCAAATATAGATCAATTTGATAAGGCCATGGACTGCATACGTGCTTTTGAACTGCAACAGCCCAGCGGGCACAACAACGTTGAATCAACGTTGAATCAACGTCAGGTATCACTGTTGAATCAACGTTGATTTATAGTTGGATTTGAAAGTTGATTGGACGTTGAAATTCTGACGTTGAATCAACGTTGAACTTCTAACGTTGAAACAACGTTGAAAACCAAACGTTGAAACAACGTTGAAGACCGAACGCTAAAACAACGTTGAATTATAGTTGGATTAATGTTGATGTGGTATTTAATGCTAGCAATTATGTTTAGCACCATATGGTCATATTGACAAGCTATAATCACTCAGGACAATTTCAGGAAAACTCTGACTTTCCAATCAGGCTGGGTTTTGAACTCGTCCGAGCTTTCATTGCTATAAAGACCCTCGCAAAGACCTACAGCAAGTACAACTAAAAATTATCAGACTGCTAATAATCAAATAACTATAACTTAAATTAGTCGTGGGGAGCAAAAAAAAAATCAAATTTTCTAACAAATACTTTTCTGCTGGAAAGAAAATGTACAAATGCTCGACCATATAGTCCTTTGATATACTGTTCATGCTATGACCACAATAGCCTTTGCATGCAGTGTGAACTCAGAACTCGCAGGCTGATCAGGGTGTACACTTTCTGGCTGCTCATCAGTCATTTCTCCAAAACAACCCTTTGTATCATAAATGGAAAGGTCCAAATTTAACAAAAGGTCAGTCCATTATGCATTCATAGAAGGGTAAGGGTTTTATTTAATGTAAAATGTTGGGGTTTAAGATAATACCTCGCTACAAATCGAATCAATCACCTTTAATAATAAAAAAAAATTCAATCTATAACAAAAGCAACAGTTAAAAAATATTTCTGTAATTATGTCAACAAAACAAGTCTAGCTATTTATAAATTGTCGAACACCGCAATCAAGTGACAATTATAATCTACACCGCAATCACATGACAATAACAATCTCCACAGCGACCATGTGACAATAACAGTCTCCACAGCGACCACATGACAATAACAATCTCCACAGCGACCACGTGACAATAACAGTCTATACAGCAATCATGTGACAATAACAATCTCCACAGCGACCACGTGACAATAACAATCTCCACAGCGACCACATTACAATTCGATCATGTGACAATAATAATCTCCACAGCGACCACGTGACAATAAGTCTATACAGCGACCATGTGACAATAATAATCTCCACAGCGACCACGTGACAATAACAATATCCACAGCGACCACGTGACTAACATTCGATACAGCAATCATGTGACAATAACAATCTCCACAGCGACCACATTACAATAACAGTCTATACAGCGATCATGTGACAATAACCCAAGGTTAATTTCTCCACAGCGACCACGTGACAATAACAGTCTATATGGCAATCATGTGACAATAACAATATCCACAGCGACCACGTGACAATAACAATCTCCACAGCGACCAGGTGACAATAACAGTCTATACAGCAATCATGTGACAATAATAATCTCCACAGCGACCACGTGACAATAAGTCTATACAGCGACCATGTGACAATAATAATCTCCACAGCGACAACGTGACAATAACAATCTCCACAGCGACCACGTGACTAACATTCGATACAGCAATCATGTGACAATAACAATCTCCACAGCGACCACTTGACAATAACAATCTCCACAGCAACCACGTGACAATAACAGTCTATAGAGCGATGATGTGACAATAACAATCTCTACAGCGACCACGGACAATAACAATCTCCACAGCGACCACATGACAATAACAATCTCCACAGCGACCACGGACAATAACAGTCTATACAGCGATCATGTGACAATAACAGTCTCCACAGCAACCACCTGACAATAACAATCTCCACAGCGACCACGTGACAATAACAGTGTATACAGCGATCATGTGACAATAACAATCTCCACAGCGACCACGTGACAACAGTCTATACAGCGATCATGTGACAATAACAATCTCCACAGCGACCATGTGGCAATAACAGTATATACAGCGAACATGTGACAATAACACTTTCCACAGCGACCACATGACTAACAATCTCCACAGCGACCACGTGACAATAAGTCTACAATTCGATCATGTGACAATAACAATCTACAGTGATCACGTGACAACAATCGCCTACACAAATAACACATGATCAAAATGCATAAATGATAAAATTTATGAAGCTATAATGGATATATAGAGATTATTTAACTGCTGCGATCGTTTATAGGGAAATCCTTCATGAGATGGTAGTGTAACTATTCCTTTAGAATGGAACAAACATAACCACCATCAAGTGAAGGATTTCCCTATATAAATCGAGCCCAGCAGATAAATAATCTATTTATTACATTTCAAATCGCTTTGTGTATAATTTTAACCTAAATTATTTGTTTTATTGAACGTTAAGGGTGGATAGAGTCTACGTCAACAACACTTTATTGACGGCATATTTCAACATCAGTTATTTTTGTGTTCGGAGTTACTATTTAGAGAATGTGAATATTCTTTAACTGAAAAATCCCAATCTTTCAGATGTAGAAATGTAATAAAAACATTTCACTACTAAGTTACTAACACTTTGGAGGGGTATGTGCACTGTAGTCGAATAAAATCCGTTAAATATTAAGTTATTCTCATTCGATCGTTTTTTTTTCCATGAATCCAATCAAAAAGTCAAGTGGTTTCGCCACCATACACAAATCCTTCCGCCGGAATAGTTATATTGTCCTTGAATTTTCTCGTGATAGTCACCAGGCTAATTAAGTTATACCCATTCAATCTGGGTTTTTTCCCCATGAATCCAATCAAAAAGTCAAGTGGTTTCGCCACCATACACAAATACTAATATTGTCCTTGGTTCTTGAATTTTCTCGTGATAGTCACCAGGCCATTTTAAAAACCTTTTAATTTCATCCTCCACAAAGGTCTCCATCACTTGGTGGGAAGCCAGGACACTGTCTGAAAAGGAAAGAAAGATAAATATGAACAAATTTACTGAAAAGGAAAGTAAGATATATATGAATCTGTTTATTTACACATTTAATATATCAAAATGCCACGGCGTACAACCATTTCACGCCGAGTGAGGAATTTACAAATCGCGTAATTACGCGGAGTTTTGGTGATAAAACTACTCGGCGTGGAAATCGGCTCTCGACAAACTTACGCCGTGATGCTTCGCGCATAATGCCAGGATACTTTGCGTATACAAACTCGGAGTTTGCTGAATCGAAACTGCACAGGTAAAAGGTGCAACATTTATTACTGCAGTTATTGTAATGCATAATTATTCAATAACTTTTAAAAAAGGCGGAAAACATTGACAATTTTCTATTTTTGTTTTTTGAAAATTCGAATGCCCAGATGTCACGATAATTATATAGCGGTTCCTATTACCGGCTTCGCGGCGACTGAACATAAAATACAATTAGTAATTACTATACTGGAAATTATAATCTTTTATTTAATCGGTTAATTATGATTTACGATTCTGCTGTTGATTATTATTATATCGACGAGTTTTTAGTAAAAATAATAAAACAAATTGTAAAGAATTCCGGGTCATTAAACCCGTTCTTAGTGCCGCCTTTCTAAAAGGTACCTACATCGCTAGGGATTATGGGTATCAAAATTATTTATGTCGGTCGCAAGAGAACTGATTTATTGACAACAGAAACGGAAAAAACTTGATTATATGCATTCCATATTTTTTTCGAAATGACTTTTTATGTATTCATTATTATTTCATGTCAACTTTGCACGGAAAAGATGCACTCGGCGTTTGTATATTCCTGCCGACTGAGTCTTTTTCAAGCGCGATGTCGGAAAAGTTGAAGTTGTCGGAAAATTTAGATTTGTTCCCAAAAATAAATCGCCAAAGGTGTGCACTCATGGTTAATTGGATTCTATGCGGAGTGTGATCACTCCGAGCGACTCTGTGTACTTTCGCCACGTGGATTCGCCAAATCCAAACACTGACTTGGCGTAGATTCGCTCGGCACTCGATAGGGCCAAACTCGGCGAATCGTGTGCTTCGCGTGAGCCGTACTGTACATGTTGCCCTCTACAGAGCTAGCTTTAATACCTTTAATTAATACATTACCAATTATAAGTTTGCAGAGACTTGTGTTCTTGAAGGGAAATTTCCATTCATATTGATTTTCGCCATCAATCCATTTGACATCGTCCTGAAAGAGAATAAGGACCTTTAAGAGAACAATCACTTGATTCTTTAGTATTTTACTCTTTCCACATGTTTTCATACTTCAGCTGCCAGTTGGGTAATGGCTGCTTAAACAATGTTGCTGCAAAACAGATTGATAACCCACCCTTTCAATCCTGCGCGTTATGTACACAAATGTTTAAATGGTTATACAATTTAATCGCTATAGCTACTAGAAGCGCTTGTTTAAGCTCAAATCAAGATGGATATAAAAATAGCTGGGGCCAGAATTAATGATTTTTTGTTTGCCATCACTTGACTCAGGACTTTAGGTACTGCGAAAGTATGGCTGATGGGGTCATTGTCGTTCCGTGTACTACAGAAAGGTACCCGAGGTACATCTATGTATACAGAAACGTACCCGAAAATCTTTGAATCCAGAGTGGTCCCCAAATATACAGAAACGTACCCGGACAAACAAGATCTCATTGGCGGAATTGAAACAATTTAGAACTTGATAAACAACTACTTAAACAATATTGTTTATCATTAACTATTGCACTATTGTTCTTAAAAACATATTTAGGCTGCCGTAGTTAGTAATAAAATCTAGAATGTATTGTCATAAAACCGGAAGTTGTAAATCATCAAACCCCGCACAAAAAAGTAAACAAATACACAGCTCGTCATTCAAGAATAGTTTAATGAAGGAATCCCTGTACTTTTATTTCCGAAGCCCCCACCGGTTGCCGGGATGTAAAGCTTTCGGCACTGTGTGCAAGTAGAGCCACACACGTTGCTTGCAAGATCTCACCGTAATTTTTAATCCAAGCATTCTTTGACCCTAAAAGCCTTTTTTTTTTTATCTTTTTGTGTGTGGCTTTTTAGGCAGATGAAATATCAAAATCGTAAAAAGGGCAGGTAAGGTCAGAGAATGCTCGGATTATGGTAGTTGTGTGTTGGGAGGGTGGGGTGGGGGTTGGGGTGGGAGGGGGTTGGGCATAAAACCTTTCCTCCGAAACGAGGCTGCATTGATAATTAGAAATTGATTGTGATTTCTGATTGTGTGCAGTATCGGAAAGAACATTATCCTCAAGAGACAAGTTGTTGGATAATGTTTTTTGAAAAGAAAAAAAAAACTTCAAAAAAGATGGGCCCATTCCAACGACTACGAAATCGATCGGGATTCACAAATATTTTACACAAACTTTTCTCATCAAACAAAGTAACACTGACTTACCACTTCGAACTTGATCACCGATGCTTTTGGAATATTGAAATATTCGATTTTATACACACATTTCTTTGTAAACAAGACACAATCTCAGTTTTCCGCGTGAAATTTTATATCCCTGCATTTGATTGGCTGGGTCAGCATTTCCGTTAGTGGCCTCCTAGCGGATATCCAGGGGAGGTAACATCTGTTATAAACTTCCGACCGAATAATTAGGATAAACGTTTTACGGGTTACGCTGCCTTTGCAATAAAACGTATACGACATTTTATTCTTGCAATTAGGCCTAACGTACGTTACTTGCAAAACGAATACTTGCAAAACAAATTCCGCGGATGCAATTCGTCAATATATATGTAATTAAAGAGGAAATTTAAGGAGTACTGTATATAATTCTGCAATGATTAATGGTGTTATCTATAACATCTTTCATTTACCTACACCTCGTAATTAGTAATTATATGATTGATATATCATATATATATATATATATCCACAATGTTGAAAGGTCAACCTTTTATCAACGTCTGTACGACGTTACAATTCTAACGATGTTCCAACGTTGGGAACGGTAACGTTGAATCAACGTTGATACAACGTCAGTCTCATACCCATACAAGTTGATGGTTGAAGGTTGAACAGGGCAACGTTGATTCAACGTTGAAGTAACGTTGATCGACGTCGTGACCAAAATCCAACCACATCTCAACGTTGAATCAACGTTGTGTGCCCACTGGGAGATGGCTTACACTATAAATTCCTGTAAGATCTGCAATGAGCGTAGAATTGAAATGCAAATATCCAGTGATGGTATACAATGATATATGCAAGCGTTGTAAATCTGACAGTGATGCTGTAAAAATATTTTCAAATGAAAATTGTATGGATCCGAAACCTCTTAGATGAACTAAACTTGCTGACTCCCATAGAACAGCAACTTATTTCACGTATTTCTCCATGTATTTATGTCCACACGCTCAAACATGGCGGAATTGCATCCAGTGGACACTATGTGACCTTTCCACAGGAAGTAAATGAACCGGCACAGATATTTCCTAGATTACCGGAGGAAATTAATATAGTCAAGGTTAGAAAATCTGGGACAGATGATACAAATAAAGAATTTCGGGTTCGTAGATACAAAGTACAGGCAGCTCTATTGTGGCTAAAAGAAAACAATCCGGCATACTCTGATATTATAATTTGTCCACAACGTTTAAACTCACTCCCAGAAGATGGCGAACTAAGTAACATACAAACAACTGAGTACAATTTAAATACTAAACATACAAATGACCTTGGTCCGGCTCCTGATCAACTCGAACCTGGTGAAGTTGAGGGTGAAACTTCATCTAGTGTATTGTTGTCTGACCATTCTGTTGATTTGCGTCAAGCTGTTCAAGATATTGTAACAGGTATAACAGGAGACAATCAAACTGATATGACCATTAATCAGAGGGGCACGGTAACTATCCCATGGCCAACCCGTGGTAATATACCCTTATCCGAGTTTACAACCCAGTACTTTTTTACACTGGCTTTGTTTCCCTATGGGTCTGCAGATTTTCATGTAAACAGGCCCCGCACTTGTTCTTCTCTATCAAACTGGGCTGATCATATTTTATTGTACCAGGATGGTTTTTTTGCCCATCATCAGTATTTTAGATTTGTTGTACATAATATAATTATGCGCAGAAGTGCTATTAAAAAGGGAAATTGTATTGTTCACCAACAACTTGGCGATCAGCACATAACAGTGTCTGAGCTCAGACAAAAGCTTCAAGAGGGAGATGACTCTCTAAGTAAAAAAAATGTTTATCTAAGTGCTACCTTGCGTGGTTCTAGTCAATAATGGGCACAACGTGCAAAAGTATTGCGTGCTCTTACCCTGTACAAAATTACCAAGGGTCACGGTTTGCCTTCAATATTTGCAACTGGAAGTTGTGCGGAATTTAATTTTAAACCGCTTAAAAGTCTCCTACGGATGTATGTTCAGCAAACAACTGGTCAAGATATTGACCTTGATGACCGTTCAACTATGTTTAATACTTTGCAACAAAATACCCATATAGTTGGGCACTATTTTGACTTACGTACCAAATCATACTTTCAAGAAGTCATGGGACCAGCTTTTGGCGTTGACACCTATTGGTACAGGCAAGAGTTTGCAAAGTCACATGGCATGATTCACTGGCATGGCTTATGTTGGTGGTCTGATAGACAACCACATGACTTATTGTATCAGGCTATAAATGACGGCCTTAGTGACGACGAATGTGCAGTCAAGTTTCAACAGTGGGCTTCAGTTGAATTTGGTTTAACAGCAAAACATCCTGAAGGCGAAGATAAAGCTGGTAGTTCAAGGAAAGATCAGTGGCCACCTCCAGAAGGTAGTGCTCAACAACCTCCTGAAGAAAGAAATCCCATTGTTAAGCTATTAATGGATGTCAGTAGCACACAAGAAACTTTGCTGGACGATTATTTTTTGCTTACCAACAGATTTAACTTTCAAAGATGTTCTGATTATTGTTTAAAACCTTCAAAAAATGGTACTAAAGTGTGTCGAATTGAGTTCGGTACTTACAATTCACCGGGCAAGAAACTAAGAGACTCTCCTGCTTTAGTTCGGGATCGAAATGGCTCCCTTCGTTTTGAAATGACACGGGGCCGGGATTCATAGTTCAGCACTCTCGTTACCATACACAGGGTTGGAGAGCAAATGGAGATATTTCTTTAATAATCTCTAAAAGTTCTCCAGATAATCCATCTGTTGATGACATAACAACTACAGAGAAATACATTACAGGCTATGCATGCAAAGGTAATCAACCTACAGGCGCAATATCAAATATATTTAATGATTTAGTTAATTGTACAGATGAAAATAGTGGGGCAAGTGCCATGTCAATATGTAATAAAGTTCTCATTAGTACAGTTAAGAGAGATATATCTGCTGTAGAAGCGTCATACGAATTGTCAGCATTACCACTTTACAGATCAAGTCATCAAATCAAATATGTAAGTTTATCTGGAGTAAGGTTACTCGAAAAGGATGGTACAGTAGCTACAAAAAACAATGTTTGACAAATATTTATCCCGCAAAGCTGATGATTGCTGTTCTTTGTACGATTTTATCTGTAAAGACGGTAAGGTTCCAGTTTTTCAGGGTGTTCAACACATGCAAATTGGCCGTTACAAGAAGATTACTGCCGAACAATGCTCCTTCTTCATTGGCCTAACTGGCGTTTAATATCAGACATCCGAGATGAACATTCCATTTGGACTGAAAAAATGGAACAATTTCTTTTGACAGAACACTGTCAAATTTTGTCAAATCTGAAGTAGAAAGTAAAAAGCAAACAAAATCCAACTGCTGATGATGATGATGAAAGCAATTTATTATATTCTTCTCAGCAACCAGACTGGATGGACTTGGTCAAACCAAATGCTGAGTTTGAATGTCCAGATACAGACTTCAATTATGACGATGGGGGAGAAGATTACAACTGGAGTTTAACCACTCTTTAATATCCTAAAGATCTTGGGAAATCCTGGCTTGAGACTCTTAATGAAACTCTTAATTCTAATGATGACACACTACAGATTCCAGAAGTAGATCTTCTGAAAATGAACGAAGACCAGAAGTTCGCTTTTAACATGGTAATGACCCAAATTATTCAATTTTCTAATAATAGTACAGATTTTCAACCACTTCGGATGATAGTAACTGGCACTGCTGGTTCGGGGAAATCCTTAATAAAATGCATGGTTAAAGCATTACGAACCTTTTTCAATACTAATAGTTGTGTTCAGGTAGTCTGTCCTACTGGAAATAGTGCCAATATTATATCAGGAGTAACACTGCACAGTTTTCTTAAAGTCCCTACAAAAAATAAAGGACAATATATGACCCCACCGCTAGGTTCCTTGGGCGAAGTATTGCAAAACAATTGCAGTGGTTTGCATGTTTTACTTGTTGATGAAAGATCAATGATTGGTGCAACAACTTTGGGTTGGATAGAATTTAACAGCCGATATGCTCTAAATCACGGCTCCAACACCAATCAATCATGGGGAGGACTCCCTGTCGTTGTTTTTTTCGGTGATGATATTCAGTTATCTCCAGTCTTAGACTCCCCAGTGTATGATTGTCAAACATTACTACCTGCAGCAATGCATGGGGTTCTGGTATGGCATGATTGTTTACATGCCGTTTCCCTCAAAACTATTGTTCGCCAAAACAATTCGCAAAATGAACTTAAAGTTACAGAGTCCCTATATGAATCGATTTCTTCTTTGTAGGCGTGTCTTTATTTGTAACTTCATGTTCACCAGCTCATGTCGAAATCGGGTATTTAAGCGAACAAATATAGCGAATGAAATCATTTACTGTACATACATCGACCAGTGCACATCGTACCAATACACAGGTAACAGTAATTTTTACCGAAAAAAAAAGTAAGCTTCTTTCGGGGCTCGAACACACGTCCTTCTGATTTCAAGTCCTGTGCTCTATCCACTGAACTACAACGCTACTTGAGAAAATAGTATACTAACTACCATATATTATGAGGCAAAATAACTTAACATATTTAAACGCAACTAAAGATGGATCAATAAATATGCAGTACATATTGTCGCACGTGTAAATTAACATTGCCTGGTGTAATACTGTATCTTATCAATATGAAACTAATACTTCGTCTCAAATCAGTCATATATCGACTTGTTATTTAGCGCTTGATGAGTTTCTGTTCGAGCTCTTGTTATTACGTAATGCCTATTTAGTGTTAAAAATGCTACAAAATACCAATAAATAGCAGTGGTTTGGAGGTTCAGCGTACATCTTTCAAATCTTAGGCTGTGCAGGGCTGTGGTTTAAATCCCGTTCCGGGCAACTATTTTTTTATCACATATATTCTGGAGCCGTATATTTATCGATGTTACCTGTACGGAGGCTAAATAAAATGTGAAATTTTACGTATCGATTTCTCCTTATATACCGACTTTTGGGGTGTTCGTCGATTTGAAACTACTTCACACGTGACTCATTCATATTCATGAGTTATTATCAGTTAAAATAGGGACTGTACAGCTTTAAGGAGTTACTGCTTTCCGTGAGAGGGTACAATACAACATCCGAACAGTCAAACTGGCTTCACAATTTTCAATGGAGAAATCTAAAGTTGAAATATGGAAATGATGTCTTACATAAAATGGAAACAGATGCCTTACTTGTATTTCCCTCTCATGCAGAAGTATGGACACATAACAAAAACAGAATTTTTCAAGCAAACGGAGAATTTCCAATTGTAGAAATAAAAGCTATTTGCAAAGGACAACATGCTAAAACTGCTAGCCGTGACAAAGCAAGTGGACTGTTGTGCTCCATTTTCTTGTGCAAAACAGCTAAAGTCATGCTTACTGTCAACCTTTGTGTTCCATATGGTCTGTTCAATGGAGCAATTGGTACAGTTTTGGATATTGTCTATCAAGTCAATAAAAAAAAAACAGAAACTTTGCCTTCTGTGGTAATGGTGGAATTGCAACACTACACAGGTCCCCCATACATCAACGCTAATCCAAAAGTGATTCCAATAATACCTGTTGAAAGGAGAATTGACTGTCCTTGTCATTGCTGCAAAAGGACACAAATTTATTTGACACTTGGCTGGGCAACTACCATATACAAGTGTCAGGGCATGACTGTTGGAGTTGGAGAGTGCCACAGGTACATTGTCATAAATCCTGGGCCAAGAAGTTTTGAGTCGAGAAATCCTTGAGCCCTTTTTGTAGCCCTTTCCAGAGCAAAATCTGCAGGCAGTGAATCCATTGAGCCAGATTTTGCATGGCATCCCTCTATACTGGTTTATGAGGATAGGATGTGTCATAATGTTAATACAAAAAGAGTCCAAGCCAGATCCAAAGAAATTTTAAGGATTGACAGTTTATGCCGCAAGACAGAACAGGAATATGACACGTTACGATCAAATGATGCATTCATTTCAATAGTGAATTTGTTTCGAGACAATGAACATCCTTTACAAGAATAGTTTAGTTATCTGCGCTTTTTTTTGTGTTTAATCATATATACAGTACTTCATTACGGTGATATGACAATCGCTAACCATATGCAAGCAAAACCAAACTTTTTTTATTACGGTTGTATGGGTGAAAGGTCAGGATTTCACAGTGAAAACATATTCATAATCGTTTAACAAACAAACAAATGTGACATTTAGTCATGACGTCAATGAAGTGTTGCTGACATTGACATCAACCGTCGATAAGGTTCAATAAAGCAAAAATTGTCGTTTAAATCTTACATTTACATTTTTAAAATGTAATAAATAGATTATTTAGCTGCTGGTTCGATTATAAAGAAATCCTTCACTTGATGGTAGGCGTGCTTTTTTCTTTATCCGATCGTTAATGAAAAGAACATGCCTACCATCTAGTGAAGTATTTCACTATAACTGATCCCAGCAGTTAACTAATCTCAATTTTAGGTCAATTGTAAAAAATAATGAGCCCGAAGGGTGAGTGAAAAACAATATACCTATATTTTTTAATTTACATGTAACTTCATCTCAAAATTCATTCCAATTCTTCTTAAATTATTATCAATAGCATCATTGTCAGATTGTACAACATAAACATTAAGCAAATTGTGTAAAATTCTTTAATATAATTAACATTTTCCATTGTTTTTAATTAGTATGTCATTTGTGTTTTTTCTCATCAGAGTTTCCTAAATACCATAAATTATCTTGAGCATTATTGTGTTGCATGTATAACATAGGTGATAAAATCGGTTTGTTTAGCGAACCAGTTTTGTTGTTTGTGGGTGATATGAAAATCGCTAACCATACTGACCACTTAACCACTACTATTATATACATACATACACACACATGCATGAACCATCATTTTGTCTGTTCAACTTTACTTTTGAAACCAAACAGTACCAAACAGTTAAAGGGACACCCAGCAATTTTGCTTTTTTTTCCCAAAAATATTCCAAAACAAGCATCTCCACGATGTTACTAAAGTAAAATATGTAATTTCAAAATATGACATTTCATTGAAGGAAAATAACTTTACTTCAAATCCATATTTGTTTACATAATTACATAAATAGTATATAGTATAGCCATTTATCAATTTTATTGAATATAAGTTAATAATTCAAATTAAGAAGGCAGTCATAACTTTACCACGACGGCTTTGAAGAAGAAAATAATACACTTTTGTATATGAGTATTGTTTAGATGCAATAACGTGTAAACATATTTAGGATTACCGGGTGTCCCTTTAACCAGGGTATTGGTGACTGATCTTCTTGAAATGTCACATATAATAATATGTTAATCTTCAATTAAATAAACTTGTCAATTATCCCATAACTTGTAACTTACATGGCACACGTGGTTAAACGTGAACTCCTCTAGATTTATTCAATATCCATTTAGCATACCAATATTGATATTTCTGCAAATTATTAAAAAGAAATTTATTTTCTCTCCATCTATAGGATATGGAAAAAGAAACAGTGATTTTCGCTAGTGATACAAGGGGTCGTGGACTTCAGGAATATATAAAACAAAATGGTTTATTTATAAACAGCAACATCAGATATATTTTAAAACCTGGAGCAAAATTACTATACCTTTAAGGTTAATTTCTAAAAGAACTCTTCGCAATATATATAACTGAAAACTCAACAATACAAATTATCATTTCGGCAGGAATCTGTAACTTAACTGAAAAAATATGTCACTTAGGAGGAACAGAAATTTGTTACAACCATTCAACAGACAAGATAGATCAATTAAAACACCAGTTCAACTCTTTCCATGCAAACCTACTAAAACACATTCCACCATGTCAACTATATCTACAGTTTACATCAATTGCCCCTGCATCAATTAAAAAATTCAGAGATTTTCAAAAAAAACGCAAAAGGTTGTACTATTCATTTTTCAAAGAAGAAGATGTTCTTAAAATGCAACATCAATTAGAAAAACAAATTACTGCATTGAATTCAGACATTGCAATTATTAATTCCATTCAAAATCTACCTACAGTCAGGTTTGATAGAGACGTCCTCAAAACCTCTACAAAACAAAGAGGATCTTTAAATAACCTTAAAAAGAAAATAACAAAATATTCGTATTTATAAACATTTTTTATGATGGAGTTCATCCAGATGAACACCTTAAAAACAAATGGTTTAATATACTTTGCAAATCCGTTATTCAACATGAAAACAGCCAATTAGATTCTAAATCTGATTTAGAGGATGAAACTTGGGACTTTAAACGAATCTGAATATTGATATGAGTAATAATTATAAGGTGACAAGTTGACATTCCGAAAAAAATAAACAGCATTCCTTCTTTATATCCAATCAACAATTTAAGCTGATGAAATTGAAAGTACAATAGCATACAATGTATACTGTATAATTTGCTGTATTAATACTGCGGATGTTATTAGCCATGTAGGACTGCACCATTTGAACTGCTAATGTTGACGGTGGGTGACATGACAGTCGTTACCTTTTAATTTATTATAATACTTATATCTTTACCAAACATATCGTTGCTGTATTAATACTGCTGAGGTGATCAATATTTATATGAGTATTATTGATGGTGTGTGACACCTTTTAGTTTTAACTTATTACAAAAGCTAAATCTTGTCTTTCCTTTTGTTTTTAAACATTTTTTATGCCATAACTGCTGAAAATATAATTCATAATAATTCATTAAACATTATTAAAAAAAACACAACGGATAACCTTTTTTTTCTCTCAGATTGATGGTGGGTGATATGACAATCGCTAACCAATCCATCTTGACTTGAAATCATACAAAGTTGCTTTTTTTGCAATAACCTTTTCAAAATGTTTAGTTAAACATTTAAAGGTGGGTGACATGGCAGTCACTAACCTATTTAACACTAAAGGGAATCATTTCTAATGATAACAGTGAAAATTATTTTAAATAAAAATAATTACATTTTAATATTTAAGTTTCGAAAGACAATAATTATCTTAGTATATTGTACTAAATATTACTACATGGAGCAAACTGGTTCAAAGACAATTAACTATTTACAAGTATAAGAAGTACCATTAGCCTAGTCCAGTTGAAAACAACATACATGTTTGAATTAGCGAACACGAAGCAAAGGATACAGATTCAAGGTACTTTGGTTCAAGTTTAGTTGCTTTGTTATTTCGGATTTTCAGTTTTCTTTAAAACGTCTGCTTGGTTGAAAACTACTAATATTTTAACTACCCAATAAACCCACTTGTTTCATATTCCTCATGTTAACAAATTTGATGTATATCTAGTAGAATCACATAGGCAGATGTTTTGATTTTGGGTTGTTTATGAGTTTAGAAAATCCCACTGCATGAATTATCAGTAGGATACAAACCGACGCTCGCCATGAGGCAGTGCCTTATTCATATTATTAAATACAATTTTCTTGTGTTATGACTTCAAAAACAAACAACGGTTGGACATAAATCGTAAATAATGGGTTAAAGGGATACAAGGGGAACTTGACTTTTTTTAAAAAAAACTCATGGTTTCCAGCTAGTTTAACTGCATACATTACATTTGTTCAAGCAAGAATACTAATAATAAGACTAGTATTAAGGAATTTAATTTTGCATATTATTTAAGAAATAATAAATATGTACCTGTGTTTTATCGGTGAATAAAATACAGTTAGGAGTTCGGATGCGTAGTAATTAAATCACGAGTGCGTTAGCACGAGTGATTTAATTACCCGCTTCCGAACGACTAACTGTATTTTATTCACCGATAAAATACAGTACGTATTTATTATTTCGATTCTAACACAACAATAACCCCATGGTTTACGCTATTGTTGGGGCACTATATATTATCTCGGAGATCAAAGTAATCAGGCTGCTATGTTTACAGGCTGTTCCATTGGGCACCCCCTATGCAATGTTCTGCTTTTCAATACACTAGTAGTCACGTGACAAACAATTAAGTCATTGCTTACGTCATATAACTTGCGTTGTATGACGTCAAACGTTCTCAGCTTGTTCAAGATGCTTATTAATGTTATATGTACTGATGCATATGATGGGTTTATATCGGGGGTGTGCATCGTATTGGGAGCATGGCAAATTTCTTGTAATTAACATTTCATTAAAATTACTGTTGAGTTTGTCTTTGTGACGTATATTTACCAAGTGACGTCATGTAACGTGGCGCTTCCAACGGATGCAATATACGCGGGGAATTAATGGAACAGCTGTGTTTTATCGTAGAATAACATACAGCTGTCTCTCTTCTTTGTCTATATGAAAGACTGCGGAGGTCGTGTTAGAATGATTTTTAATATTATTTAAGATTGTTGTGTGTCCCTTTAAGATCAATAAATACGCCGATATATACCTTATAGTCCATAGCATGAAATGAGGATTCATTACTTTAAAATACATACGAACGACAAGAAATTGTCACAAAAGGCACGCATTTAATTGATCTTATTAAGGAAAGAAATTGACCGGACGCCGAGAATTTAAATAAAAAAGATCATGATTGTTCCAAACCTGAAATTTAATATTTCGCAAATCAGCAAATATTTTCGTAATTGATAGATACGTATATACTATTTCATACAGTTACTTCTTTAAAAAAATAAAACAAACGTATTAACTTAACTTTGAAAAACGCTAATTCTTGTAAAGTTTTATGTAATTTAACTTTTACCGATTCCTATATGAAAACAACGTTATTATGCTTCGTTGCAATGTGATAAAATAATATCTGGTTTACTTTTTTGTATCCCTAAATATTAATACAACATGATATCTGCGCACAATAAATAAAACAATAACAATAACGAAAGTAAACTAAATTAATATGTTTTACGCCTTCTAGATTTAACTATAAATAAGGTAGTTTCTGAGAGTAATAAATACCGGGTAGTTTTTATTTGCTCGTAATATTTATTTGACCAGTGGACATTGTAGTAACAATACCAGTTGTTACTAATTCCCTCTTTATTTATCAATCAAATCCATATTCGCCATAAATCATAGTTGAAAATGTTATGTCGCCTATTAAATTAAAAATACAATGAAGTATACATAGTTAACTTTAGGACTGGACCATGCATTACTGTGTTCGTTAACTGTGATTGAAGTCAGATTGAAATAAAAGGGAGTAACTGACTCTGTGTCACAACTTATGATTGGCCAACATATAAGGCGCTGATAATTGGACTGTGATTGTAATGGTCAGTAATGGACTCTCCGTTGACCGTGACACTTTAGATTAAAGGTAATATATACATTTATAGCATTGATTTGACAAATTAATATTACAGGGTTACCATAATAAAATTAAGAACATCCTCAGCTTTTCGGAAATGCTGAATTTGAGCGCGCGAAGCGAAACTTTCAAAGTCGAAAATTTTCAAAAGCGATTGATAAAAAAGTACAATGAAATACAACATATTACATTTTCTTGTATCTTATTCATACTTTTTCATCACTCAGATGTTGAGATTTCACCTTATGTTCAGTAGGTCATACAATTTGTGTTACTCGCTTTTTATCAATAGTGAAGTAAACATATTTTTCAGAATACAAAGTTACACATTTTTAAGATAACATTTTGAAACGGATACATATACCATATTAATATTCATATACATGTAAATGCAGGATTTTAAAAGAATCGCATTAAAATTCTGAAGTTTTACAGTAAAGTTGGTTAAACGTCTAGGATAAAGACCTCGTCTATCACCTACCATACTTAGATGACGCTTTACCAACATTATGAATAAGTTGTTTTGTCGGAAACGTACAATTTTGAAAGAATTTATAAAGCTTATTACTTGGATACACATTTAATATTAGGTCGATCTTGCATAATAAAGATTTACATGTATTGATCTTGTTTTCTATACGTATTAATAAAATGAATATGCTGGGCATTTGTGCATTTTAAATGTGTTAAAATCACAAACCTAATAACTTTATTCACAGATTGGTATGTATGTATGTGCATTTTTTTTTTATTAGTATGTAGTGCATTTTTATCATGGTGAACTTGTTCACCAAGGTTTAGTAACCATGTTTTTTCACGAATCCTAACTACAGTCTCACTGATGAATCGACGCACTGCCTGGAAAAGAAGACCCATATTTTAACAGGTGTTTCTTCTTTTGTAGTGCGGATACAAATACGGTAATGTCATTTAGAAATGTCAAATATCTTCTTCGATACATTGTTTAAGTTATATATTGTTTATGTTGCTGATTCATCTATTGTTCCATCGTTTTGCTGTGCTGTTTATTAATAGATCAATCATCATTATCACGTGATCATCACGTGATCTTGCATAAAATGTCCAACAATATATTCATACGCCGTATTGATCTCCTAGAATATTTTATTGAGATTTGTAACCAGTTAATGTTATACTTTATTTCTCTTGCAAACGCATATCTTCCATCTTTCTTGGATTTATATATTTAAGAACTATACATATATGTTGTGACAGGTTAATATGTTTGGTCAGTAATGGTTATCGTATAAGCAACTATCCTTTTTAATGCGCGCGAAATCTGGTACACTACTGGTACACATCGCCTGTCTATACCTCGATAACACGGACGGTAACCATTCTCGCGCGTCGTCATTACATTCTGAACAGATATGTGGTCTTTGATGCTTTATGAATACATGTGTGACAGAACAGAACGCGTGATTGTGCCAAACTGTGATTGTGCCAAACTGTACCAAAATTGAATCCCATTAGATGAAATTACGTAGCTTTGACAGAATGGCGGGGAATTTTGTATCTGAGTTCGTCTCAAATAGCTGAGGTCTTTCTCCACCAATTAAACTGGCTGTCATACATAGCCTAATTGATCTGTTCATAAATGGCGTAAAACACCATGCAAAAATAAATAAATAAATAAAACCGAAACCGGTTTGATGAATCTGGTTTGGTAAATCCGTACGTTATAATCATATGCTAAAACTGTAAATAGATTTTAGCAATAATATAGTTCCGTATAGCATTGATTTATTGATATTATAAATGATCTGAATGAATAAGAAACAATTAGTTATATATATAAAATCAATCTGTATTAGACCAAAAAAGAGGTGTGTTTCCCCTAGCAGCTCTAAATAAAATATGGTAGGTGGGTAGGGATTTGTTTTTGCTTTAAAAAGTTTAGGGTCGGTCGGCCGAGGGGAAACACACCTATTTTTCTGACCTTATCTCAATAATCTGAGGCCTAAAAAAAGGTTTGTTTCTACTTTTGTGACCCATAGGGATCTGTACAATAAACATCTCTATGTGTTTACTCAATTTATTAGCTTTCGGCCATAGGCCTTCATGAGAATATACACTACATTATATCTCAATCCAATGTATTTAAGGAATACATTTTATTTTTTAACATTCATGGCACTGAATAACATCAGGTCAAGTGCAAAGTAAGTGATTCCTGAAGGGATTGTTAACTTTGTTCGCGACCTGAACTATTCATAGTCCCATGAATGTTAAAAAAATAAAATGTATTCCTTATATTTATATTATTATTTTACTCAATCAATACCCATATGTCCCGTTTCTCAAACATTTTCTTCTCTAAATTGATAAAAATGCAGAATAACACCTATATTTAGCAGGGCAAATGGGACAGCGTAAACGTTTAGCCTCGCCATCCTAACCTTTTATGGTATACTCAAGTCACACGTAACTCGTTTTTTCTTGTTTTAACTGCGCGTGAAGCAATTAAAATGTGATTTATGGTCAAATGGATGTTTCTAATTTTATATGTGTTATAAAAGTATTTACATTAGAAATGTAAATATAAATGAATGAAATGATGTCAGCGTCATCATGAACAAAATAATATACTAAACCAAATTGCTAAGTATCAACCTAAGAATATGTCAATACTATTCTCATTGTTTTGTGTATTTTGAGCTTGATTCGAGATACGGTTAAACTGCAAAATAACGAGTGTACATCGTCTGCTCTGATTGCATGAACATATTTTAAAACTTTTAAGTCAATGTGTTTTCTTAGAAATAAGTTATTACACTTATACAATTGGGTATTTAGGATTTTATTAAGTACTTCGAATTAGTGAAGCTTTCGATGTTCCTAATTCTAAAATATGCCAGTATAAAGGGAGGGTAACTCTCAAAAGATGTAACAATTTAAACAAAAAATAAATGTTTTACAAACTATGGGTCAAAACAAAATACTTATCAATTATATATCTATTCTAAAATATATTTAAAATAAGAAAATTAGTTGAGATACAAATGTTGATACTTAGCAATTTTATTCAGTGTTTACTGTAAACACAGAAATATTTAATAGTCATCAATATTTTGCGAGTGTATTTTTAATGTGGTTTGTTGTTTAACACTAGTTAACAAGTTAATATAAATTACTTGATAAATAAAAATAAATTGTGAATGCCTGGTCTTTATGAATATTTTAACCCTTGGGTAAATTTTAATATTAAAAGCCTTAATATGTCTTGAAATCATTGAATTTAAATCTGTCCTTCAAAGTCTGCAAATGGCAAAACATTATCAGTGACCAGTGTACACAAGAACAGCTTTTGATTAGTAATACAGGATTGTCAGGTTTATTAAGTTTATTTACTATTGAATGTTTTATTTATTTAATGAAATAACAGTTAATGCATGGAACATTCAATGCACATCTTGTTCCGAGGTCCAGTCAAGGTTCTGTTTTAGCCAACCAAAGTTAGAGGAAAAGTTAGAGGAAAAAAACAAATTAATAAAAAGAAAATCCCTGCCCTACCTTATCTTTTTGAAGATGTTACCCGAAACAAACACTTTGTTTAGGCCTGATCTGTTGTCATTCGAAACATCATTGGCCGAAGTGTTCCGAATGATCCGTCTTGAATCTGCACGAATCCATCCCGAGGGCAGGATTCGCGGTTTCTCAAATCTTGTACACGAACGGCTGAAGTCATCTGGCCTTATTGCCAAGGAGTATGTATACTTACTCTCTGATATGAATGAATGGACATATATTTATATACATATAAACTTTACGCCCATTTTACACATAAAAAATATGCTTGTCAAAATCCGTAAGGCTTTTTGTTTTAAAACCATGACAGTACTGGTACCGAGTCCAATTGAATTCAGTATTGTATTCAACACTGTAAAATGACCTCTTTATTTCACACCTCAAAATTCAATTTGATTGAGGCAGGCAGTACAGAAATCGGCACAGGGTTATTATCCCGGGGAAATTAGTGATCATAATTACATAAACATGCCATCCCTTTACCATCTAATTAACATGTCAATAAATGTTTGCCTTCACAGCAATGTACAGCAAAATATTATATATCGTCTAAAAAATACTGCATTTGTTGTTGGTTTTGGTCAGAAGTGAAACATATTTTATTCAAATATAATTAAATATTTGTTGTTTTGTAAACTACATATTAATATATATGTGATATATATATATAAAGTGATTACATCTCTAATCATATCAGAGACATAGGAAATGGATATTTTCGTTTTTGAAAGCAGATGTGCTTTCATTTTCGATGACATAACTTACAGCTATCTTCTTTAGAATAGTTTTAATTAATACCATTTTACTTTTAAATTGAAATAATATGAAATATAATATTCCTATGTTGAAATATTTAGATCTAATCGTTGTTTCGCCGAAAAACAGTTCAATTCGTCATGCAAAAAGAAAAATGCGTTTGCTAGCGTTTGCGTGCGTTTAAAAAAAAATGCATTTCAGTAGTTGCGTTCGTTTTCAGCATTCATCGTTCATTCTGCGTTAATAAAAATGCACTCAGCGTTCGTTTATAGTTTATTGTATAGATCCGTTTATCGTTCGTTTAACGTTCATTTACCGTCCATTCACCGTTCATTCATCGTTCATTTACCATTCGTTTAGGGTACTTGAACGCAACTGGGTCTGTAAATCAAGGGCCATAACTCAACTGTTGCTAGGCCGATCTGGCTGGTTTTCAAATTTCCCCCAGCTTTAACTGATATTAACAATCGGTTATAGTTTGGTAAAGATTGGATGCAAATGGAAGGCCCTGTCGTTTTAACGAGGCAAAATATATCATTTTTAACTAAATCAAAGACCATAACTCCGCTGTTACTTTTCCGATCTGGTTGGTTTTTAAATTTTTCTGAGCTTTCATTGATATTAACAATCAGTTAAAGTTTGGTAAAGTTCGGATGAACAATAAATGCCCTATCGTCTTAATGAGGCAAAATATAGTATTTTCAACTAAATTAAGGGCCATTGTTACTGGTCAGCTCCGGCTAGTTTTGAAACCAGTCCAAACTGTCATTGATATGAACAATCTGGTAAAGGAGTATGATAATGGACCGTATGAAAAATAAAGGCCCTATTGTTTTAACGAAGCAAAATATAGTATTTTTAACTAAATCAAGGGCTATAACTCCGCTACTTCTTGTCCGATCTCTCTGGTTTTCGAAATTTGCCAAGCTTTCATTAATATTACCAATCTGGTAAAGATTGGTAAAGATCGAAGGAAAAATGAAGGCCCTATCGTCTTAACGATGCAAAATATAGCATTTTTAACTAAATCAAGTGCCATAAATCCGCTGTTGCCTGTCCGATCCGGCTGGTTTTCGAATGTGTCCAAGCTTTCATTGATATTAACAATCTGGTAAAGGTTGGTAAGGATCGGATGAAAAATGAAGGTCCTATTGTCTTAACGATGCAAAATATAGCATTTTTAACTAAATCAAGGGCCATAAATCCGCTGTTGCTGGTCCGATCCGGCTTTTTTGCGAATTTGTCCAAGCTTTCATTGATATTAACAATCTGGTAAAGGTTGGTAAAGATCGGATGTAAAATGAAGACCATATCGTCTTTACTATGCAAAATATATCATTTTGAACTAAATCAAGGGCCATAACTCCGCTGTTTCTGGTTTGATATGGCTGGTTTTCAAACTCCTTTGAGCTTTCATTGATATTAATAATCGGTAACAGTTTGGTAAAGATCGGATTAAAATTGAAGTCCTTATCGTCTTAACGATGAAAAACAAAGCATTGTTTACAAAATCAGGGGTTACACCTCCGATATGGCTGGTTTTCGAACTTGTCCGAGCTTTCATTGATATTAAGAATCGGTTAGAGTTGCATAAACTCGGATGAAAAATGAAGGCTATATGGTCTTAAAATATCTAAATAAACTAAATCAAGGGCGATTACTCCTCTGTTACCGGTTCAATCTAGCTAGTTTTCCAACTTGTCTAAGCTTTCATTGATATTAACAATATGGTAAAGCTTGGAAAAGATACGATGAAAAATGAAAGCCCTATCGTCTTAACGAGGCAAAATATATCATTTTTAACTAAGTCATAAGCTATAACTCACCTGTAACTGGCCCTATCTGGCTGATTTTTAAACTATTCCGATCTTTCGTTGATATTACCAATCTGTTAAAGTTTGGTAAAGATCGGATGAAAAATCAAGGCCCTATCGTCTTAACGAGGCAAAATATAGCATTTTGAACTAAATCGAGGGCCATAATTCCACTTCTGGCTGGTTTTTGAACTTGTCCGAGCTTTGATTAATATTAACAATATGTTACAGTTTGGTAACAGTTTCGGGCAAAAATGAAGGCCCTATCGTCTTAAAGATACAAAACATAGCATTTTTAACACAATCAAGTGCCATAAATCCGCTGTTGCCTGTCCAATCCGGCTGGTTTTCGAATGTGTCCAAGCTTTCATTGATATTAACAATCTGGTAAAGGTTAGTAAGGATCGGATGAAATA
The DNA here is from genome assembly GCA_037043455.1 of Cyrtodaria siliqua. Classification (NCBI taxonomy): domain Eukaryota; kingdom Metazoa; phylum Mollusca; class Bivalvia; order Adapedonta; family Hiatellidae; genus Cyrtodaria; species Cyrtodaria siliqua. The sequence goes on along the minus strand of JAWPHD010014280.1, from coordinate 24,930 downwards.
TGAAGGTCCTATCGTCTTAACGATGCAAAATATAGCATTTTTAACTAAATCAAGGGCCATAAATCCGCTGTTGCTGGTCCGATCCGGCTTTTTTGCGAATTTGTCCAAGCTTTCATTGATATTAACAATCTGGTAAAGGTTGATAAAGATCGGATGTAAAATGAAGACCATATCGTCTTTACTATGCAAAATATATCATTTTGAACTAAATCAAGGGCCATAACTCCGCTGTTTCTGGTTTGATATGGCTGGTTTTCAAACTCCTTTGAGCTTTCATTGATATTAATAATCGGTAACAGTTTGGAAAAGATCGGATTAAAATTGAAGTCCTTATCGTCTTAACGATGAATAACAAAGCATTGTTAACAAAATCAGGGGTTACACCTCCGATATGGCTGGTTTTCGAACTTGTCCGAGCTTTCATTGATATTAAGAATCGGTTAGAGTTGCATAAACTCGGATGAAAAATGAAGGCTATATGGTCTTAAAATATCTAAATAAACTAAATCAAGGGCGATAACTCCTCTGTTACCGGTTCAATCTAGCTAGTTTTCAAACTTGTCTAAGCTTTCATTGATATTAACAATATGGTAAAGCTTGGAAAAGATACGATGAAAAATGAAAGCCCTATGGTCTTAACGAGGCAAAATATATCATTTTTAACTAAGTCATGGGCTATAACTCACCTGTAACTGGCCCTATCTGGCTGATTTTTAAACTATTCCGATCTTTCGTTGATATTACCAATCTGTTAAAGTATGGTAAAGATCGGATGGAAAATCAAGGCCCTATCGTCTTAACGAGGCAAAATATAGCATTTTGAACTAAATCGAGGGCTATAATTCCACTTCTGGCTGGTTTTTGAACTTGTCCGAGCTTTGATTAATATTAACAATATGTTACAGTTTGGTAACAGTTTCGGGCAAAAATGAAGGCCCTATCGTCTTAAAGATACAAAACATAGCTTTTTTAACACAATCAAGGGCCATAACTCCGTTCCTACTTCACCGATCCGGCTGGTTTTCGAAGATTTCGAGCTTTCATTATTATTTACAGTCTGGTGTAGCTTGCTAAAGAACCGGTGAAAAATGAAGGCCCTATTGTGTGAACGAAGCATAATATATCATTTTAACTAAATCAAGGGCCATATCTCCGCTGTTACCCGTCCGATCTGGCTGATTTAGGAACTTATCCGAGCTTCCATTGATATTAACAATCTGTTACAGTTTAGTCAAGCTCGGATGAAAACTGAAGGCCCTATGGTCTTAACACGGCAAAATATAGCATTTTAACTAAATCAAGGGCCATAACTCCGTTGTTACGAGTTTGATCTGGCTGGTTTTCAAACTTATCCAAGCTTTCATTAATATTAACAATCTGGTAAAGATAGGTAAAGATCGGTTTAAAATGAATTCCCTGCCGTCATAACTAGTCAAAATATATCATTTTCAACTAAATGAAGGGCCATAACTCCTCTGTTACTGATCCGTTCTGGCTGGTTTTCAAACTCGTCCGAGCTTTCATTGATATTAACAATCGGTTACAGTTTGGAAAGATCGGATTAAAAATAAAAGGCCCTATCGTTTTAACGAGGCAAAATATATCATTTTCAACTAAATGAAGGGCCATAACTCCTCTGTTACTGATCCGTTCTGGCTGGTTTTCAAACTCGTCCGAGCTTTCATTGATATTAGCAATCGGTTACAGTTTGGAAAGATCGGATTAAAAATAAAAGGCCCTATTGTCTTTACGAGGCAAAATATATCATTTTTAACTAAATCAAGTCCATAACTCCTCTGTTACTGGTCCGAGTTGGCTGGATTTCAAACTCGTCCGAGCTTTCATTAATATTAACAATCTGCTACAGTTTAGAAAATATTGGATTAAAAATAAAGGCCTGTCGTCTCAACGTTGCAAAATATACCATTTTTAAGTAAATCAAGGGCCATAACTCAATTGTTACTTGTCCGATATGGCTAGTTTTCTAATTCCTCTATGCTTTCATTGATATTAGCAATCTGTTCAAGATTGGTAAAGACTGGATGAAAAAATGAAGGCCCTGTCGTCTGAACGAGGCAAAATATATCATTTTTAACTAAATCAAGGGCCATAACTCCTCCGTTACTTGTCCGATCTGACTGGTTTTCAAACTTGTCTGAGCTTTTATTGATATTAACAATCTGTTACAGTTGGTAAAGATCAGATGAAAAGTGAAGGCCCTATATATATGTATTTTGGGGGTTCTGGCTCAAAGCTCTCGCTTTGTTCGAGTTTGAGCCAGAACCCACCAAAATACATATATAAGTAAATCACCATGGTGATTTACTTGATTTATTAAAACTTTTTTAAAATAGGGGTAGTGAAGATTGCAAGTTTAATTTTTTTTTATAGTTATCAAAATTACAACATATTTTTTTGGTAATATAATTTTTTTTACTAAAATATGATTAAACATCAATACGTCTAAATTTTAAGCACTCAGCATTATAATCTTTAAATTTCAAATAACTTGCCATTATTCTTACTGAAACTCCACCACAATCAGCACAAATTTTATTTTTTGCTCTTGTGCCGTTTTTACATATTGAGCACGGCAATACATGACTTGTTTTTAATCTATACTTATGCAAACTGCAATAATAAGAATCTTTTAGAGTCTTATTTTTACACGGATTGTGTAATCCAATTTCAAGAAATTTGCAAACATTGATTTCCATTGTTTCTTTTTGATATGTTTATTTATATAAAATAAAAAAAAAATAAAAAACATATAACAAAAAGAAATAATGAAGACTGAAGAGATTATAGAAAAATTAATACACCTATTTGAAGCAGGTGAAATAGATAAGCAAACACTATCTAACGGTATAAATGCATTAAAACCTCTTAAAGAAGTTTCAAAGGAAACTCCAAAAGAGGTTAAATCTCAAACATTAAAAAATTTACTCAAAAGACGACGTGCTAAAAAACAACGTAAACGAGAAAAGCAGAAATATGATAAATTACAAGAAAATATTATAAATGAACAAAAGCAGAAATATGCCAAATTACAAGAAAATGTTATAAATGAACTAAAACAAGTTTTTCAAGATAGAAAATTAAAACTGGTTGACAAACCAATGTGTGGCTATTTCAAAGCATACGAGATATCTGCCGAGAAATACAAAGACCCTCAAACACTATTTCGTGATAAAAAATCCATTATCACAAAACAAATAAGCAAAGAGCTGACAAAGATGAATGGATTAAAGTTTCAATTAGGTCTCACTGTAAATCTATTCAAAGATGATGGTGCTACCAAAAAATACACCACAGCAGTATTACACAGCGAACAAAATGCAATCTTAAACTCTGAAAAAATAAATGAGTTTTACGATGAATCATCTGCAAATATACAAGAGAGCCTTGAAAGATTTACAAACACAGCATCCGGATTAGAAATTGACCACTGTGTTAAGCTTTACTTAAATATTGCAAAATACGAGTCGTTAAAAGGTTCTTCATATATTCCTTTGCCTAAAGCAGTAGCTGATAAGAAGGCAATTATCAATGTAAAAAACGACGATGATCAGTGTTTGTTTCATGCAATAAATTCAGCTTTAAATCCAGCTAAAAAGAATTCTGACAGATTATCAAAGTACCCTAGTATAGAGTTCTTAAAGAAAGAGGGCATTGACTTTCCCACTCCAATTTCTCAAATTCCCAAAGTAGAGAACCAATCAACCTTGCTATCAACGTTTATGGATATATCATAACAGGAAAAAATAAAAAGGTAACTTTTTTTCCATATAAAATATCAGAACAACCAAAAGATATTGAGCGAATGAATCTGCTCTTAATATCTGAAGACATGGAGGTTGAAGAAAAATCAGAGAATGAAGATGATCCAAATAATAAAGAAGGAATCATAGATGACAACTATGACCCAGATGATTATCCCGACAAACCAACAAAAATAACAAAATATCACTATTGCTTGATTAAAAATCTGGATAGACTGCTCTATGACCAAAACAAACATAAAGGTCAAACTTACTTCTGCGATCGTTGCCTTCACGGCTATTCTGGAAAAGGACTACTTGCCAAACACAAAGAAGACTGTGAGGGTATTAACAAAAATGCTTACAGAATAGAAATGCCGAAAGAAGGTAAAAATACTGTAAAATTTAAAAATCCTCAAAATCAGATGCCTGTGCCTTTTGCAATATATGCTGATTTTGAGTGTATAATCAAACCGCAATCAATCAAATTTGGAAAGAAATCTGAAATTCAAAATGTACACGAAGTTTGTGGTTTTGGATACAAGGTTGTCAGATATGATGGTAAAGTTGAAAAATCTGTTACTTACAGAGGTGAAGATGCTGTTGAAAAGTTTTTAAATCGCCTAAAATGTGAGAAGAGCAACATTAATAAAATATTTGCTAACCCAGAACCATTAATCATGACGCAGCAAAATGAAGCAGATTATGAAAAAGCAACACAATGTTGGATATGCGTGAATGAAATAGGTAGAAAAGGCGGTAAAAACGGCAAAGTAAGAGACCACTGTCATTTTACAGGTGAATATAGAGGTGCAGCACATAACAACTGTAACCTGAAACTGAAAATAAGACCAAATAAAACAATCATCCCTGTTGTATTTCACAACCTTAAAGGATATGATAGTCATTTGATTATGCAAAAAATACATAAAATCAAAGGTAATATAACATGCATCCCAAATAATGCTGAAAAATACATATCATTTAGTGTCGGCCAGCTTAGATTTTTAGACAATTTCCAATTTATGGCTTCGTCTCTGGAAAAATTGGTTAAAGCAACAGACAAATCTGATTTCAAAATTACCAAAAATCAGTTTGGAGAACAAACAGATTTACTTTTACGAAAAGGTGTTTATCCATACGAATATATGGACAGTATGGAAAGATTTAAGGAAACGCAATTACCACCCATAGAAGCATTTTACAGTACATTAAGAGGTGAAGGTATTACCCAAGAAGATTACGAATACGCTCAAAAAATATGGAAAGAGTTTGACTGTAAAACTCTTGGAGACTATCATGATTTATATCTAAAAACTGAGGTAACTTTGTTAGCAGATGTATTTCAAACTTTCAGAAAAACATGCATGAATGCATATAAACTCGATCCCTTGCTTTACTCAAACATTCAAAAATAGAATTAGAACTTTTGACAGACATTGACAAGCACTTGTTTCTAGAAAAAGGAATGCGAGGTTGCATAAGTATGGTATCAAAACGATATGCCAAAGCAAACAATCCACATGTAGCTGATTATAACCCTAACTAGGAAAAGAACTTCTTAATGTATTTTGATGCAAATAATCTTTATGGATGGGCAATGAGTCAGTCACTTCCATATTCTGGCTTTGGTTGGAAAGCCAAAAACAAGAAAGGAAAATATTCTAAACCAAAACCTGGCAAAGGACAAATACTTGAAGTTGATTTGGTATATCCTAAAGAGCTCCACGAAGCTCACAATGACTATCCGCTTGCACCGGAAAGATTAGCAATGAAAAAAGAATGGTTGTCTGAATACCAGATAGGTTTACTGGAAAATAATAGCATGATAAATACAGAACAACTAGTCCCCAATCTTTTGGACAAAGAAAAATATGTGTTACATTACAAAAACCTGCAACTGTATTTATCTTTGGGTATGAAACTAAAAAAAGTACACAGAGTATTAGTATTTAATGAAAAACCATGGTTGGAATCATATATTCGTTTAAACACAGAACTTAGGAAAAAAGCTAAATCACAATTTGAAAAAGATTTTTACAAACTTATGAACAACTCTGTGTTTGGCAAAACAATGGAAAATCTACGCAAGCGGACTGATATAAAACTAGTCAGAACTGACGGCTCCGAAAATGAAAAGATAAGAAAAATAATAGCCAAACCCAACTTTAATAGGAGTATAAAATTGTCAGATGAATTGTCAGCAATACATGTGAACAAAACAAAATTAACATTAAACAAACCAATTTATGTTGGAATGTCAGTATTGGATTTATCAAAGTATATGATGTATGATTGGTATTATAATACCCTGAAAAAAAGGTACGGAAATGACTGTACTTTATTATACACAGACACTGACAGCCTACTGGTAGACATCAAAACAGATGATGCATACACAGAAATGGCTGAAATGAAAGATGAGTATGATCTAAGTGATTATCCTCAAAATCATCCACTGCATGATGATACAAACAAAAAAGTATTGGGTAAAATGAAAGACGAATGTGCTGGTGTTGCTATAGCTGAGTATGTTGGATTAAGACCCAAGCTATATTCTATTTTGAGAGCGGATGAGCAGATTATTAAGAAAGCAAAGGGAGTAAAAAAATATGTAATAGAAAAAAATATAAACTTTGAAAACTACAAGGATGCATTGTTTAACAAGAAAAAATACACCCATGATATGAATATGATACGCACGATGAAGCATCAAATATACGGCATAACAGTAAACAAAGTAACACTGTCACCATTTTACTCAAAGAGATATATACGAGAAGATGGAATTACAACTGATGCACATGGTTTCTATAAAAACTTATGAATTTGGGTATCAGCAGGAACAATAAGTAATTCTTCTTTGACAAATCCTCTCTGTGGCGCTGGTGCTTTCAAATAATATACTCTTATACCTTGCGTCACTATATAACTTTTAATCTTGTAAATATCTCCACTCCACATTGGATCAGTTGCTCTGCGGTTTCCACCTTCTTGTTCCCCGGGTTGATATAAATATCTTACACTTGCATTCATACAGATAGGATCACCTTTTAATATTTTTGTTTCAACAGGAGGAGGCTTTTTTGTCTCCACATTTATTGCTTTGACAACTTCTGGTAATCTCTTTACCCACTCTCTGTTGCGTTTTTGGGAATCTATTTCTTTAGCATACTGATAACCAAACAATCTCTCAGCTAATGTTCTGTTAAATCTTTCCACTAAAGTTTGGTCTCTGTGTATTTCTGTTCTGCCTCGTCTGATATTTACTTTGTGTTTTGCCATCAACTGTGATACTGCACCCATAAATTCTCTGCCTGGATCCACTTGTAATAATTTTGGATATTTTAAATGCCGACTGTATTTTTTTAAATGCTTTAGCAACTTCTTTGCTATCATTGGAAGTCAGTGGCTCTGCTTCTTTGTATCTACTTGCAATATCAACCACAGTCAACGCATATTTATATGTCTTGCGTCTAAAAGTATCATGCGGCAGAAATAACAAATCAGCTTGATGCACTCCATTCTTAGCAGAAACATCAAACCTGGGTCTAATTTTTTTCTTTGGTGCGGGTAAATAAATCTGCCACACAGCTTGTTTTTTTAAAAATTCTAATACCTGTTTGTCACTGACACCAGCCTCTTTTGCTAATTTTTTAACTGCCGAGTAACCTCTCCAAAATCCTTTTGGGCTGTAATAAATCTTTTCCATTTTTTCTACTAAAGATTAAAATTTATATAACTATAAAGAAAACATGGATATCACAACAGCATAATTTGATGAACTGCTTGAAGAGCAAAATCAATATAGCACAAAGAAATGGACAGACTTGGAAACAAATAAAATATATACTATTACAGATACGAAAATAGTGGATACTGAATATGGTCCATCCATGGTACTGACATTATCAGACAATGGTGAAGTATGGGCGCCTGGCCATCTCAAAGATAAATTAGAGAAGAGTGCTAAACCACCATATTATATGCGACCACTTGGATTGATACCATGTAAGAACAACAAAAAAAATAGGTATCATGCATATGACTTAGTCTTTCCAAAGGTTATTTCAAAGTAATTATAGTTTTAAACTTTTTTTTTTATGAAATCAATTTGTACGCCACAAATCCAGTTGCAGCCATGCCCACCACAATAAACGTAATTTCTCTATTCTGTTGATCCGGAGATGGTGTATAAAAATCACTCAACTTGGGCTCCGGTTCCAAAAGCAAATGTTTGCCAGTTGTATAATAATACTGTTTCATAGCTTGGTCTACATCATCAAAAGTCTGCTCTGCATGATGCTCTTTTTGCAGTTGCTTATTAATAAAATCTAATCTCTCTGTTCTTTTTTTATTCCACTCCGCTTGTGCTGCTTCCAATTGTTCCACTGCTTTGTCATGCCTTTGTCTTTCCTCATCTGAATGACTTCCCATTTTTGAAAAGAAATAATTTGAACCGCTAAACGCCAATGCGTTTGTTAATGCGCCACCGATCATCATTTCTACTGCACTTGCCATTATTTTATATATATTTTTTAAATTATTTCATAATATCCGCAGGAATAATACCTTGCTTAATCAGCATATCCTTTGTAGCCATTGCTAACATTATATCCACAGACAGCATCCCAACATCTGTCATATTAAAATCTACTTTAGGTTCTGGTCCTTTTAGTAGTTTTCTGCCAATCTCAGAATATCCAACAGTTAAAACTGTTTCCACTCCAGCGTGATACATCATATTTACAATTTGTTTTCCGTCAATACTTGTTGCCATTTTTTTTATATTATTTTTTATATTATTTTTTTAAATAAATTATTAAAAACAATCAAACGTGTCTTTTGGTGCAACATGAACAGCCACAGGTTGCACAGGTTGCGTAGCAGATTTTTTGTTATAAATATACAAACCCAACCCAGCAATGCCTACTAATAAAACCAGAAACGGTGGCATATAGTTTTGTATACGTTTATTTTGATTTCTGGTTCCTCTTCACCTATTGTTATTTTTGTTATTTCATCTTGCTCTGCAGCATCTTGCTCTGCAGCAGCATCCGGATGCTTTGCCTTTCTTGCCGCTGCTCCTTTTTTTCCGGCTTCTATTCTTTTTGGATTTTTTACTTTTTGCACAGGTATAACTTCACTCTCCTGGTTCTCCATCATTTATATTATCTATATTTTTATTTTTTATTAAAATCAATATGTCTAACAGTTGTCAGCACATCCCATACATGTAATACAACTCACAACAAGCACTTGTCAAAGCATGATTAATAAATGGGTCTTCCTCCAAATCTTCTGTCAGTTTTGGTGGATTGGTTACATTAAAATATTTTGATACTCCCATCACATACAAGTTAATAAAAGAATTGCCTAAAGTCTTAGTCATGCTTGCCCCAAGCCTTGCTCCATATCTGCAGTAAAGTTTGTTAATTTCATCCGGGGGCATGCTATCTATATTCGTGAGTTGTATGTCTTTACCCAAATATTGACGACTACCACTGCCAGCCACTATGGCTGATAATCTTTCTTTTTTTGTTTCTTGTTGCTTTGATTCATCTGGTTCCGTCTGTTCCGATACATTTTGTAATAGTTCTTCCGCATTCATTTTTATATTAGTAATCTTATTCTTTATCTTGAAATAAATATAAAATACAAAACAAGCAGCTGCGATATTCATGCAACTAGTAATTGTTAGTATTGTTAATAGCATTGTTATTAACATTGCTATTTTTTTATTAACATTATTAATTTGCTGCAAGCATTGCTATTAACATTGCTACTTTGCTGTGAGCAATGCTATAAGCATTACTAATTTACTATGAGCAATGCTATTAACATTGCTACTTTGCTGTTAGTATTACTATTAGCAACAGTTGTAAAAAAAAAAAGGTTATACCTGCGTGAAATAAATATATTTTGTAATAATAAAAAAATATTATATAAAAAAAAAATGGATTTGAAAATGAGAACATTAACAGACGAAAAGATTAGTGATTATGACAAAAATAAAATAGCACAGGAAATTATGACAAAGAATGACGTAAAATGTTGTATATGTGTTTCAGAAAGTGATTTTTTACAAACGTACGCAAAAGGTGCACAGGAAACGCCTGTAATTTCTGTGACAAAGGATGGCGTAGAATATTTTATATGTGAGCCAAGAAGGAATATTTTACAAGCCCCGATACAACGTAAAAAGAAAAACACGGATAGTGCTGTTGTACCGGCATTGGTTGCCGAATTGGTTGCCGCATTGGCACGATAGTTTTTTATTTTTGGAAAAAAATATTCAACCCAATAACCAGTTGGTTGGTCAGTTCTCAAAATTAACTTGGAATATTTAGTCTTAGCTAAGCTTTTCTTATTCTGGTTCTCTCTTCCAGCGTCGGAATAACATCATTTTCTCTTAAACAATTTTCATAACTATCTCTGTCTTTGGTGTAAAACATACACAACCATTTTGCTTGCTCCCCTAAATCTTTCAATACAGAATTATATCTTTGTGAAATGACCCACACGGATTGTTTGGCGTGACGACCAGAGAATGCCAACTCTGATAACATATCTTTTTTCTTTGTTAATTCTTTTGTGGCGGAGCAATCATCAATGATGTATAATGTGGGCTTACCAGCATATTGTTTGAAAAATAAACGCAACAGTTCTTGTAGCATTTCTTTGCGTTGCTAACGGGATTGACAATTATTATTTTTTTATCTCTCGGGTTTCTTACATCTCCTATTCAGGATCTATTTTTATAAGCCTCGTTCCACTCTATGGTTGGACACAATATAATTATATTTTCAAAAACTCCAACATACTCTTGTTCAAGTATATCAAGAACAAACTCTGTTTTGCCGCAGCCTGTCTGACCACAGATAATGGCACTGTGTGAATATTTAGGATATTTAGTATCGTGATTCTTTGAATCTTCGATCTTCGAAATTGATTTGCGCATCTTGTATAGATAAATATTTAAAGTTTGATCTGCATCTGCTTTTTTATTTATTAGTATCGTTATGCCTTCACTGCCGTTTTCTATTTTTCTTCCACTGCCGTATAATAAATTGTCATCACATGTTCTAAGGTCAAGCCACAAAGCATATGCTTTTGTTAGATAGGTCTCAAGAGAAACATTGGTAAAGTATAAGTCCCTCGCTACTGTTTCTGTCTCTTTGTTTCTTTTTGATGTCAAGGCAAAATATTTGTTGATTTCATCCTAATGTTGATATGCCTTCATGCCCTGACTATACAACTGATTTGGTACTCCCTCTATTGTCATTTCAACCTTTTCAATCTTTGGGTTGTAAAAGGATTCCGTGTTTGTTCTTTCTCGGTCTTCAAACAGCATTAGAATACCTTTCATGCTCTGTGCTGGTACGTTAATGTTGATATTCCAAAGGGTTTCAGATTTGTTTGCTATTATTTTTCTATGTCGCAAGATATGTACATACATAAATACTATCTTACCATTGATTTGCTTATTTGTCTGGATAATTCAACATCACTAACCATATCAAATTCCAAGCAGATATTTTTTATTACATAAGATGCATCAGCATCACTGCTTTTGATAACTTTGTTATAATCGTTAAACGTTAATTCATATTCTAACCTATCACCAAGCCCCGCTTGATAAAATGGCATATGACTTTCTAACATTTCAAAGTCCAGTGGAATACAAAATCTATTTCCATAAGCTGCTGCTATAGCTTCATCTTCGGTGTCTGAGGAGCATCTCCCGCACTAATTCTATGTTTTAACATGTTTGCTTTACCAATACCTTGGTAAGCTATGTTTACTCGTTTTGTAGGGCTTTTCCATAAATCTACATAACAATGATATATATCACTGTCATCTATTGACATGACTTCATTGCCACTTATTCTTATTGTCATTTTTTTCACAATTGTTCTACCCAGATTCTGGTATATAGTAGCGTTGGCGTCTGTTCTGCTTTTAAGTTCTATTTCAAAGGCAAGACGAGCAGTACGTGGAACTATCACATCATTAGTATTTAGATTTGGAAATCTCACAAGCAGTTGCTGGTTTTGGTCTATTGTTGATGGATTATTAGTTATTACTACACTAGTGCGGATGCCTTTGGCACCATGAGATTCTCTTAGTTTTCTATGAGGGTTGAGTTTGTTTCCGTAAGGCTGAAGGAGGATTTGAATATGAAAATCTTGCGTACGATCCAGATGATTATAATGAATATTATGATGATGATTTACCAATGGTGCCTGATGAGCCTGTTCGAAGAAGTCTTCTTAATCAAAGCAACCATATTGCTGAACTCAGGGAAGAGCTGGCAGAATCCACACTTGAAATATACAAGAAAAATCTTGTAAAATCCTTTTATGATGAAATAGGAAAACGATATAAGATGGCACCGGACAAAATGGATTATGACCAGTTTAAAGTATCAGATAATGGCAAAACATTATACTGGGTTGTTGGTGATAAAGAAATAAGAATAACTGCCAAGCAAGGTTCTTTTACATTTCTTGCTCTTGGTTCTTTGGTAGGTGAATATTATACAATTATGGACTTTTCAGCTGTTATACATGATGTGATATGCACCAAAAAAATCATTATTGACCGAGGCGATAGCCGAGGTCAATAATGATTTTTTGGTACATATCAACATCATGTATAACAGCTGAATAGTCCATAACTGTTTTATTATATAACCCTCAATTTATCATATTGTTACTTTACTTTTACTTTTTAATTCCGTAGCGTACGGATAAAGGCGAATGATATTAATAGGCGGCTCGTGGGATTCCCCGGTCTTCCCCTGTTACTATTTATAAAACTGGTCAATATCAGAAAAAAACAGGTCAACATCGCTAGATATTTTTTCTAAAAAATTACTTTTTAGCCAATGAAAACGCGTCTATTTATAGGTTATATAATAAAACAGGGTTATTGACTCTGGGGGAACAAGGGCGATAAGACAATTTTTGAATTTGCCGGAGTATGACAGTAAAACAAAATTATCACAGAAAGCTAGACAAGCGTTGGAGAGCACAAGAAACGATTTACCAGATAATATGGATGCTATTCCATTACAAGATTTTTCACATGTTATTGATAACACAGCACAGTCAATGGAAAGTGCTCTTTATGACTGGGATGTGGATGAGCGTCCTGATGTTGAAACACAAACAAATATAGACAAGCGTGAAATGGATGGAATAGTAAAAGCGATGACAACTGTCAAGGAAGAACTCACCAATAACTTAGCAAAACTCACACAACTTGATAAAGACATAACAAGAGAAAAACAAAAGTTAGAACAAGCTAAGACTGACGATGATGAATTCCAGATAAAAAGAATTAGCGACCGCATCATAGACCTTGAAGTTGAGAGAGGTGCAAGAATGGATGCTATCAATGAAAACAGAGAAGCTTTCCGTAACCAAGTAAGCAGAATAAGAGAAACAATAAACAAAATGTTAAACGAGGATACAATTCTTGGTGAGAGAATCAAAACCTTGTTTAGGGAGCAAGGTATTACTATTGTTAGTATTTTAACTGCGTTTGGTATGATTCTTGGGGTGATAATTAATTCTATTATTCCCACATCAAGTGCTACGCCAACTCCAAAGCCAACTCCAAAACCTGATCCATCAAGTGTAAAAGACTGGATAAAAAAACAACTACTTAATCTTGGTAAACTTCTTGCCAACCTAGCTGGTAAAGCTGCTGCAGCACTTCCAGGAGTTATTGGTGCAATAGTATCATGGCTTTTATCTGCAACAGGTAATGTTATTAATTGGCTTGGTAACAATCTATGGGCTTTGCTTGTGTTTGTTTCCGGGTTGTTGTATGTGGCAGCCAAAGAGTGGTTTAGTAAATCTCGTAGATAAGTAATGCAGCAAGACCTATTACTATAGTACCAACAATTATAGTTGTTTTGTTTTCTTTGTGTTCAATCGCTATTTTTTGTATTTCTGGTGGGTTATACTCCACAGTTTTATGTATTGATTTATCAAAGTCAGAATGTTCCGGTAAAAAATTCTTTGTTGTGGTGCCTTGAAAAGGTTGAACACTTTTTTGGTGGTACTGGTTTTATATTTACATCATTATTAAATCCTAATGCTTGTGCATCGGTTGCTATTACAATTTCATTATTGTAGTCTTGTATTATTCCGATTCTTAATTCCATGTCACTCGGAGACATGTACAATCCACTTCCATAAACAAAATTTACTTTACTTCTTGCATATTTTAGGGTGTTTTCATATCTTGAAATTTGACAGCGCAAGTCAATGGGGCTATTTATTGCGTCCTCTACATTTGCTAAAAATTGTTTCTGTGCATCAAATGCTGTTCCAGTTCCAAGTATATCTGTTCTTGTTTGTGATTGTGAGCCAAGAATTGCCCAGCAGTATGTTCTTATGCTGTCTTTGATGCGTTCTACTCCTGCTCTTGTAAATCCAGATGAATCATCTAGTATAAAAGTAGACCAGCTATTGTCAGCCTCAGATCCTTGTGCAATGTAATCAATATGATATGTTTTATCACTCTCATAGACTGTAAAACTCATCGTTTTATTGTCGTATACAGTATTTATCAAAGGATGATAACCAATATTTGTCCAGTAATTATAAATTGTTCCTAGACCATCATTATAGCTTTGTTTCTGTCTCCAGTCATCATAAATATCAACGTTAAACTCCTTGCATATTCTCTCGTATGCGTTTCGGTTATATGTGTTATTAAACGCATTCCAATTTGAGTCTTGCGGCATTGCCACACTCATTTCAAATAATATTCTTCTGACTTGGTAATAGACATGAAATCGAAATAACGAACCAACCAGGGCATCAGCTTTTAGATGGTTGTTGAAATCAATGCCACATCCAGTTGTCCCACACCAAATAGCAAAATTCAACTGATTCTGCCAAAATGACATCCAATCTGTTCTCCAGCGTTGGACTATAGCATCTGATTTAACGTATGGGAGTTTGTATTTTTCAAAGACATTGGGAAATGATGCTTTAAAGCCTTTACCGTTGGATGTAATGACTATGTTTTGATTTATTATATCTATCACTTTTTTGCTAAAAGTATTTGAATATTGAGCATCCGTGTTATATTTGAATTCTTTAGAAATCATTTTTATTTGTGTTTATATATATATATATTAAAAGAAATGTTTCATACAATTTCTAACATAGACAATTCTATTAATTTACAACAGTATATCGATAATAGAAATGGAACTAAGCGCGTTGGATTAAAAAGTTTTACATACACTGTCGGTTGGTATAATATTAATCATGAAGTCATAAAAAGAAAAAAACCCAGATCACACATATCATATACCAGCCGGACTCTATAACTTTCACCAGTTGGCATATATATTTGAAGGGTTAAATATTACCCTAACCGCTGATGCGCAGAGTGGTATAGCCTCTTTGGAGACACCAGCAGAGGTACGATTATCACGCGGTCTTTCAGAAATGCTGGGATTCAAAAACAGGGAATGGTCAAAAGGTACTCATATTGGTAAACAATTAATTGATTTAGCTCCGTATAAACAGCTCTATGTTCATCTGAAACAAGTTAATACGAGTAATAATTATTTCAATGGTGCGCCAAGCACTATTATAGGGGTTATTCCTGTAGTAAATAAGCAGTTTGGAGATATTGTATATACACGTTGTTATCCTCAATATCACTGTCTTACGAATGGTGCAATTTCTGAATTAAAAATAGAAGTCAGAAATGAGTATGGCAACACAATAGATAATCACGGTTTGCCTATGAGTTATGTTTAAGAAATTATTTAAAAAATATATTTTTATAAAAAAAAACAATGAGTATATTTGGAGCAACAAGACCTAAAAAAACAGAAGACTTAGAGGCTTTGATAAATGATGTTCAAGATTTATATAGGCGAGTTGTGCCTTTTGTTAACCAGTTTAATCATTTGAAAAATAGAGCTGATAATCTTAAATATGGGATTATAACAATATTTGCGGAGGCTAAGGGTCCACTTGTGTTGAATAGAATACTCTCATTTGGTAACGGCTGGGCAGAAAAAAATGTCGGGCATGTAATGACACGCCGTGGACGGATTATGGGAATAGGTTTAGCATGTGAACGATTAGTTGGTGACGTATCTGTAATAGTTTCTGTCAATGGTGTTGAACAACCAAATTATGGTATAACGCTTCACATCATCCCACGCAAACACGATAACTTTGACAGACCTTTAGATATTGGTGCTGGTTCTGTTGTTAACTTTGTATCTATTGCTGTAAATACGGTGGCATCATTATTAATTGAATTAATTTATTTTTTTATTAATAAAAAAAAAATGAAGCAACCGACAGCACCAAGTTTATATCCTGAGTTGCCAGTGGAAGACGGACAAAATTATAGATTACAAAAGATTTCAGAGATTGAAAAAAAGTTAATTACAGAACGAGATATACGTCAGTCACTTTATAAAAAATATAAACGTGGTATTAATATCACGGATGGAATTGACACTACCTTAATATCTGCAGGTGTTATTATGGCTGGGATTGGATTTGTTGTTCCAGTTTTGTTACCTTTGGAAATAGCAGCAATAGTATGTGGAGCTACAGGTGTTTGTGTTAATTTTATCAGACGCAAGCTTAATGCAAAAGCTCAAAAACATCATGAAATAAAAACTTTGGCAGAGTCTAAGTTAAATAGTATAAAGCAGTTAATATCAAATGCGTTGAGTGATGCACAAATATCTGAGCAAGAGTTTAAGATGATTTTATATGAACTGGAGAGATACTATAATTTTAAACAGGATATCAAACAAAAGAAACTTGAAATTAGTGAAGTTCAAAAAAAAGAACTAGTGGAGCAGGGAAGAAAGGAAGCAATGGCAACCTTACAAAAAAGTCTAAAAAGTGTGTCATGAATTGTTTTAGTAATGTGCATGAGTACGATCCACCACCTTTGTATTCAACCTAGAACCTTCTGAAAATATAGTAATTTAAATATAAAAATTTAAATGGACCTACCTTTCATGAAAAATAATCCTAGTTTTATCCTTACTCTTTTAGGTCTCTATTCCCATAGGGTATGTCACCATGTCAAGAGTGATACTAACCCGTAGTTTCACCGCCTTATATACCCGTCAGGGAGGCAAAAAACTTCACCGATTGGTTGATATAAATAGACACTTATCACATGAGCTTCACCGATTGGTTGATATAAATAGACGCTTATCACATGAGCTTCACCGATTGAGCTTCACCGATTGGTTGATATAAATAGACGATTATCACATGAGCTATAAATAAACATTACATCATAATACATGTGACAATAATCACGTAACCTTACTACTACACAAAGCTCAAAATCTAGAACATTCTTATTCTGAAATATAAATAGACGTTTATCATATAAGGCCTAACATGTGTAATTTGGATAACTATAAAAAAAAATTCAACTTGCAATCTTCACTACCCCTATTTAAAAAAAAGTTTTAATAAATCAAGTAAATCACCATGGTGATTTATTTATATATGTATTTTGGGGGTTTCTGGATCAAACTCGAGCAAAGCGAGAACTTTGAGCCAGAACCCCCAAAATACATATATATGCCCTATCGTCTTAACCAGTCAAAATATAGCGTGTTTAACTTGGTCCGATCTGGCTGGTTTTCGAAATTTTCCAAGCTTTCATTAAAATCAAAAATATGGCATGTTTTTTTTTGTTATTTCCTGTGGTACTTATGTTAAGACTCTGGTTGATAAGACCGGATGACACATGAAGGCCCTATCGTCTTATCGAGGCAATATATAGCATTTTGAACGAAATCTAGGGCCATAACTCCGCTGCTACAGGTTTGAACTGGCAGGTTGTCGAACTTGTTAAAGATCAAATTAAAAATGAATGCCATGTCGTCCTAACGAGGCAAAATATATCATTTTTAACTAAATAGAGGGTCATAACTCCACTTTTACTGGTCTGATCTGGCTAGTTTTTGAACTTGCCCAAGTTTTTATTAATATTAGCAATCTGATAAAATTTGATAAAGATCGAATGACGAATAAAGGCCCTGTCGTCCTAACGATGCACAATATATCAATTTTAAGTAAATCAATGGCCATAACTGCTCTGTTACTAGTCCGATCTGCCTGGTTTACGAACTTGTCCGAGCTTTCATTGAAATTAACAATATGTTACGGTTTGTAAAGATCGGATGAAAAATAAAGTACCTATCGTCTTAACGAGGCAAAATATAGCATTTTTAACTAAATAAAGGGCCATAACTCCACTTTTACTGTTTCGATCAGGCTTGTCCAAGTTGTTATAGTTTGATGTGAAAAAGGAATTAATTCTGTCAAAATGAAGGTCAGAGTTATTGGATGTGCAGTGACATTTGTTATGGCCTTCTCAATCTTATCTTAACAAACAGAAGAAGGTTTATAGTGTTCTTTCAAGGGACAATGTTTGTAACTATTAGCGTATAAAACAAAAAATAATTATGTTGAACATTCGACAACTACCAATATTGAATATTTACTAAACAAGATGTTTCGATGGAATTTAATAGGGGTAAAAAAAAAATATACTGCTTTGTTGGTTTGAATTCCCTAGCCGACTGACACTAAAATTACACTCGCGGGTAATAACAGACAAGCGCATGACCAATTGAGCTAGATGGGTTAGTGATATAACAAATATCTAAAACATCTAAACCGACTTCACTTATGGATGTCACAGGAGCAACAGAAATATAAATAGTGTGGTTCCAGCAATGTTTACAAACAATAAATAATTATTTTTCATTTCAAATTCAGGATTTTATTACTACAGGCTTATTTGGTTTTCTGACATGTACTGTTATAGTACACATTTCACTGAATAAAAATCTGAAGAGTTATTTGCTTATGCTCAATATATATGCTTTACTTACGGACAATGTTCAGTTAATACCAGGATCATTACGAGCATGGCATTAGAGTTTTTGTCTCTTCCGTATTAATCTTTGTAGCAGTTTATTAATCCATGGGAAACCCACTTTGGCTTTGAGATAAACCTGTCAATAGCAGTCAGTAGCTTGTCTTTAAAGGTAATCCACAAGTCATCTACTGGTATTTCATCAAGATTTCTTGAATGGCATACGAGATACAGTTTCATATGGTCTCTAAGTCCATCCACATCTGCCCTATTATAAAGACATGGATTTTCATGGATTTTGCCTTACACACTTAGCTTTAATGTCGTATTCAATATGAATGATGCCATGTTCAGAGGACAGTGGAGGCAAGCCTTTTATTCTGTTCTCACGGGACGGGTTATTAGTGGGATATAAACAACCTGTGGTAGGCAGTGTTCCAAGGCGCACACTTCGCTTCTAAATAAATAAGAACAAGTTGTGTGAGTGAGTGTGTGTGTGTGTTAAAGTAAGGGGGAAAGTACTGTCGGTACGTTACTCGAACACGGACCCCTCACATACAGGGTGAGTGCTCTACCAACTGAGCTAACCTCCCAATATCACCACACTCCTCCCACTTTTAAATTTTAAGAGCTGACCCAACTCCTCCAGTCTCTCAGATCCCCTGGTGCCATTATCCATCATTCACCGAATTATCCTTGTCGCCAATGAAGTTAATCAAGGGGCAAAAGTGTGGCCGTTACAGGACTCGAACCCGCGAACCCTCGCTTACACACGGCGACTACTCTACCAACTGGGCTTGGGGGCGGAGGGGGTCATGTGGGAGGGCTATAAGACTAGGGATGACATTTAGGGCCATGGTTTGTAAAAATAGCAAGGTGAGGAGTCTTATGCGACTGTATTGCGGGCGGGCTGGTACCTTTATGTGTGTGTGTGTGAGGAGTCAGATTAGACAGTATACGTATCGTAGATTACCCTTAAAAACCTCAAAACATCTGCGCTTCCATGCTCACTCCTCCCACTCGTTCAGGTAGTCTAGATCATCTGCGACGCTTGCTTGTTTTCAAGACAAACAAGCGTCGAAGATGATCAAGACTACGATCCATTCAAGGTTCTATACCCGAGAAGTAGTGATTGCATCCGAGAAGTTGTGATTGAAAGATTGCACAGCTAAATTGTACCGCTCGCATTAATATTAGCAATCTAGTGAAGTTTAGTAAAGATCGGTTGAAAAATGAAGGCCCAGTTGTTCTAACGAATCAAAATATATCATTTTTAGCTATATTAGGGGCCATAACTCCTCCGTTACAGGTCCGATCTGGCTGGTTTTCAAACTCGTCCGAGCCTCCATTTATATTAACAATCTTTCACGGTTTGGTAAAGATCGGATGAAAAGTGAAGGCCCTATCGTTTTAACGAAACAAAACATATCATTTTTAACTAAATCAAGGGCCATCACTCCGCTATTATTTTTCCGATCTGGCTGGTTTTCAAACTTGTTCAAGCTTTCATTGAAATTGACAACCTGTTATGGTTGGTAAAGATCGGATGAAAAGTGAAGGCCCTATCGTCTAAACTAAACAAAATATAGCATTTTTAACTAAATCAAGGGCCATAACTCCTCTGTAACTTCTCCGATCTGGCTGGTTTGCTAACTCTCTAAGCTTTCATTGATATTAGCAATCTGGTCATGGTTGGTAAAGAATGCATGGGAAAATGAAGGCCCAGTCGTCTGAACGAGGCAACATATATATATATATATTTTTAACTAAATCCAGAGAAATAACTCCTCTGTTACTGGTCCGATCCGGCTGGTTTTCAAACTTGTCTGAGCTTTCATTGATATTAACAATCTGTTACAGTCTTGTAAAGATCGTATTAAACGTAAGCTTTCATTGATATTAGCAATCTGGTCAAGTTTGATAAAGATTGCATGAACAATTGAAGGCCCTGTCGTCTGAACAAGGCCAAATATATCATTTTAAACTAAACCAAGGGCCATTACTCTTATGTTACTTGTCCGATCTTGCTGGTTTTCAAACACGTTTGAGCTTTTATTGATAATAACAATCTGTTACAGTTTGGTAAAGATCGGATGAAAAATGAAGGCCCTATCGTCTTAACGAGGCAAATATAGCATTTTTAACTAAATCAAGGGCCACAACTCCGATGTTTATGATCCGATCTGGGTGGTTTTCGAGGTTATCTAAGCCTTCATTGATATTAACAATCTGGAAAAGAATGGTAAAGATCGAAAGAAAAATGAAGACGCTATCATCTTAACGTGGCAAAATATAGAATGTTTAACTAAAGCAATTGTCATAACTCCGCTGCTGCTTCTCCGATATGGCTGGTTATCGAGCTTTTCCAAGCTTTCGTTGATATTAACAATGTGTTAAAGTTTGTTAAAAATCAAATTAAAAATGAAGGCCATATCGTCTTAACGAGGCAAAATATATCATTTCTAACTAAATAAAGGGCCATAACTCCACCTTTACTGGTCCGATCAGGTTAGTTTTAGAACTTGTCCAATTTTTTATTGATATTAGCAATCTAGTAAAGTTTGGTTAAGATCGGAAGAAAAATGAAGGCCCTGCCGTTCACACGAAGCAAAATATATCATTTTTATCTAAGTCAAGGGCCATAACTCCATTGTTACTTCTTTGATCTGGCTGGTTTGCTAACTCGTCTAAGCTTTCATTGATATTAGGAATCTGGTCAAGTTTGATAAATATTACATGAAACATTGAAGGCCTTGTCGTCTGAACAAGGCAAAATATATCATTTCTAACTAAATAAAGGGCCATAACTCCACTTTTACTGGTCCGATCAGGTTGGTTTTCGAACTTGTCCAATTTTTCATTGATATTAGAAATCTAGTAAAGTTTGGTTAAGATCGGAAGAAAAATGAAGGCCCTGCCGTTCAAACGAAGCAAAATATATCATTTTTATCTAAGTCAAGGGCCATAACTCCATTGTTACTGCTTTGATCTGGCTGGTTTGCTAACTCGTCTAAGCTTTCATTGATATTAGGAATCTGGTCAAGTTTGATAAATATTGCATGAAAAATTGAAGGCCCTGTCGTCTGAACAAGGCAAAATATATCATTTTAAACTAAACAAAGGGCCATTACTCTTATGTTACATGTCCGATATTGCTGTTTTTCTAACTTGTTCGAGCGTTTGTTGATAATAACAATCTGTTACAGTTTGGTAAAGATCGGATGAAAAATGAAGGCCCTATCGTCTTAACGAGGAAAAATATATCATTTTTAACTAAATCAATGGCCATAACTCCGCTGTTACTGGCCCGATCAGGCTGGTTTTTGAACATGTCCCAGCTTTCATTAATATGATCAATCTGTTGAAGTTTGGTAAATATCGGATAAAAAGGCCCTATCGTCTTAACGACGCAAACATAGCATTTTTAACTAAATCAATGGCCATAACTCGAGGACAATGTTTATGATCGGATCTGAATGGTTTTCGAACTTGTCCGAGCTTTCATTGACATTAACAAACTGTTAAAGTTTGGTAAATATCAGATGAAAAATGAAGGCCCTATCGTCTTAACGACAAAAATATACCATTTTTAACTAAATCAAGGACCGTAACTCCGATGTTTCTTGTCCGATCTGGGTGGTTTTCGAGGTTATCCAAGCTTTTATTAATATTAACAATCTGGAAAAGATTGGTAAAGATCGGATGAAAAATGAAGGCCCTATCATCTTAACGAGGCAAAATAAAGCATGTTTAACTAAAGAAATGGTCATAACTCCGCTGTCGCTTCTCCGATATGGCTGGTTATCTAACTTGTCCAAGCTTTCATTGATATTAACAATCTGTTAAAGTTTGTTAAATATCAAATTAAAAATGAAGGCCATGTCGTCTTAACGATGCAAAATATATCATTTTTAACTAAATAAAGGGACATAACTCCACTTTTAAATGTCCGATCTGGCTGGTTGTCAAACCTATTTAAGTTTTTATTGATATTAGCAATCTGGTAAAGTTTGAAAAAGATCGGATGACACATAAAGGCCCTGTCGTCCTAACGATGCAAAATATATCATTATTAAGTAAATCAAGGGCCACAACTGCGCTGTTACTCGTCGGATCTGCCTGGTTTACGAACTTGTCAAAACTTTCATTGAAATTAACAACCTGTTACGGTTTGTAAAGATCAGATGAAAAGTGAAGGCCCTATCGTCTTAACGAGGAAAATATAGCATTTTTAACTAAATTGAGGGCAATAACTCCTCTGTTACATGTCTGATCTGGCTGGTTTTCTAACTCGTCTAAGCTTTCATAGATATTATTAATCTGGTCAAGATTGGTAAAGATTGGATGAAACAATGAAGGCCCTGTCGTCTGAACGAGGCAAAATACATCATTTTTAACTAAATCAAGAGCCATAACTCAGCTGTTACTGGGCCGATCTGGCTGTTTATCAAACTTTCTGAGCTTTCATTGATATTAACAATCTGTTTCAGTTTGGTACATATCGGATAAAAAATGTAGGCCCTAGCGTCTTCACCAGGCAAAATACACCATTTTTAACTAAATCAAGAGCCATAACTCCGCTGTTACTGCGCCGATCTGGCTGGTTTGCTAACTCGTCTAAGCTTTCATTTATATTAGCAATCTGGTCAAGTTTGATAAAGATTGCATAAACAATTTAAGGCCATGTTGTCTTAACGAGGCAAAATATATCATTTTTACCTAAATAAAGGGCCATAACTCCATTTATAAAGGTCCGAATTGGCTGGTTTTTGAACTTGTTCAAGCTTTTATAGATATTAGCAATCTGGTAAAGTCTACAAAAGATCGGATGACAAATAAAGGCCCTGTCGTCCTAACGATGCAAAATATATCATTTTTAAGTAAATCAAGGGCCATAACTGCGCTGTTACTTGTCCGATCTGCCTGGTTTACGTCATAGCTCGCATTAAAATTAACAATATGTTTATGGTTGTAAAGATCGGATGAAAAATGAAGGACCTGTCGTCTGAACGAAGCAAAATATATAATATTTTAACTAAATCAAGGGAAACAACTCCTCTGTTACTGGTCCGATCTGGCTGGCTTTCAACTTATCCGAGCTTTCATTGATATTAACAATATGTTACAGTCTGGTAAAGAGCGGATGGAAAGTGAAGGACCTATATCGCCTTAACGAGGCAAAATACATCATTTTTAACTAAATCAAGGCCATAACTCCGCTGTTACTTGTCCGATCTGGCTGGTTTTTTAAACTTTCCGAGCTTTTATTGATATTAACAATCTGTAACCGTTTGGTAAGATCGGATGAAAAATGAAGGCCTTGCTAGTTGTTGCTAGTTTGATCTTGCTGGTTTTCAAAACTTTTCCAAGTTTTCATTAATATAACAATCTGGTAACGATTGGTAAAGATCGATTAAAAACGAAGGCCCTGTCGTCTTAACGAGGCAAAATATATCATTATAACTAAATCGAGGGCCTTAACTCCTCTGTCACTCGTCCTATCTGGCTGGTTTGCAAACTGGTCCGATCCTTCATTTATATTATCAATCGGTCATGGTTAGGTCGGATGAAAAGTGAAGGCTCTATCGTCTTAAAGAAGCTAAATATATCATTTTTTACTAAATCAAGGGCCATCACTCCGCTGTTCTTTTTCCGATCTGGCTGGTTTTCAAACGTGTTCAAGCTTTCATTGAAATTAACAATATGTTACGGTTGGTAAAGATCGGATGAAAGTGAAGGCCCTATCGTCTTAAAGAGGCAAAATATAGCATTTTAACTAAATCAAGGGCCATAACTCCTCTGTTACATGTCAGATCTGGCAGGTTTTCTAACTCGTCTAAACATTCATTGATATTATCAATCTGGTAAAGATTGGTCAAGATGGATGAAAAAATGAAGGCCCTGTCGTCTGAACGAGGCAAAATATATAATTTTTAACTAAATCAAGCGAAATAAATCCTTTGTTACTTGTCCGATCTGGCTGGTTTTCAAACTTGTCCGAGCTTTCATTGATATTAACAATCTGTGGCAGTCTGGTAAAGACCGATGAAATGTGTAGGCCTATATCGCCTTAACGAGGCAAAATACATCATGTTTAACTATATCAAGGGCCATAACTCCGATGTTACAGGTCCGATCTGGCTAGTTTTCAAACTTCCGAACTTTCATTGATATTAACAATCTGTTACCGTTTGGTAAGATCGGATGAAAAATGAAGGCCTTGTCGTCATAATGAGGCAAAATATAGCATTTGTAA
>JAWPHD010014279.1:0-62309 GCA_037043455.1 Cyrtodaria siliqua | reverse complement strand
ATATATTCAGTTCTTACGCATATATTTTCAGTTCTTTCGCATATACATTCAGTTCTTACACATATATATTCAGTTCTTACACATATATATTCAGTTCTTACACATATATATACAGTTCTTACATATATATATTCAGTTCTTACATATATATATTCAGCTCTTAGTAATATATTTCGTTCTGACGCATATATATTCAGTTCTTACTCATATATATGCAGTTCTTACGCATATATTCAGTTCTTACGCATTGATTTTCAGTTTTTACGCATATATATTCAGTTGTTACACATATATATTCAGTTCTTACGCATATATATTCAGTTCCTACACATATATATTCCGTTCTGATGCATATATATTTAGTTCTTACACATATATATTCAGTTCTTACGCATATATATTCAGTTCTTTCGCATATATATTCAGTTCTTACGCATATATATTAAGTTCTTACACATATATATTCAGTTCTTACACATATATATTCCGTTCTTACGCATATATATTCCGTTCTTACGCATAGATATTCCGTTCTTACGCATATATATTCCGTTCTTACGCATATATATTCCGTTCTTACGCATATATATTCAGTTCTTACGAATATATTCAGTTCTTACGCATATATATTCAGTTCTTACACATATATATTCACTTCTTACACATATATATTCAGTTCTTACACATATATATTCAGTTCTTACACATATATATTCAGTTCTTACTCATATATATTCCGTTCTTACGCATATATATTCATTTCTTACACATATATATTCAGTTCTTACACATATATATTCAGTTCTTACACATATATATTCAGTTCTTACACGTATATATTCAGTTCTTACCCATATATATTCCGTTCTTACGCTTATATATTCCGTTCTTACGCATATATATTCCGTTTTTACGCATATATATTCAGTTCTTACACGTATATATTCAGTTCTTACCCATATATATTCCGTTCTTACGCTTATATATTCCGTTCTTACGCATATATATTCATTTCTTACACATATATATTCAGTTCTTACACATATATATTCAGTACTTACACATATATATTCAGTTCTTACGCATATATATTCCGTTCTTACGCATATATATTCAGTTCTTACACATATATATTCATTTCTTACACATATATATTCCGTTCTTAGGCATATATATTCCATTCTTACGCATATATATTCCGTTCTTACGCATATATATTCCGTTCTTACGCATATATATTCCGTTCTTACGCATATATATTCCGTTCTTACGCATATATATTCAGTTATTACGCATATATTTTCAGTTCTTACGCATATACATTCAGTTCTTACACATATATATTCAGTTCTTACACATATATATATACAGTTCTTACACATATATATTCAGTTCTTACACATATATATTCAGTTCTTACACATATATTCCGTTCTTACGCATATATATTAAGTTCTTACGCATATATATTCAGTTCTTACGCATATATTCAGTTCTTACGAATTGATTTTCAGTTTTTACGCATATATATTCAGTTGTTACACATATATATTCAGTTCTTACACATATATATTCAGTTCTTACGCATATATATTCAGTTCTTACACATATATATTCCGTTCTGATGCATATATATTCAGTTCTTACACATATATATACAGTTCTTACACATATATATTCAGTTCTTACGCATATATTTTCAGTTCTTACGCATATACATTCAGTTCTTACACATATATATTCAGTTCTTACACACATATATACAGTTCTTACACATATATATTCCGTTCTTACACATATATGTTCAGTTCTTACACATATATATTCAGTTCTTACACATATATATTCAGTTCTTACACATATATATTGAGTTCTTACACATATATATTCAGTTCTTACAAATATATATTCCGTTCTTACGCATATATATTCAGTTCTTACGCATATATTCAGTTCTAACGCATATATATTCAGTTCTTACACATATATATTCAGTTCTTACGCATATATATTCAGTTCTTACACATATATATTCAGTTCTTACACATATATATTCAGTTCTTACACATATATATTCAGTTCTTACACATATATACTCAGTTCTTACACATATATATTCAGTTCTTACGCATATATATTCCGTTCTTACGCATATATATTCCTTTCTTACGCATATATATTCCGTTCTTACGCATATTTATTCAGTTCTTAGGCATATATATTCCGTTATTACGCATATATATACGGTTCTTACACATATATATTCAGTTCTTACACATATATTCAGTTCTTACGCATATATATTCAGTTTTTACTCATATATATTCAGTTCTTACACATATATATTCAGTTCTTACGCATATATATTCCGTTCATACGCATATATATTCCTTTCTTACGCATATATATTTAGTTCTTAGGCATATATATTCCGTTCTTAAGCATATATATTCAGTCCTTACACATATATATTCAGTTCTTACACATATATATTCAGTTCTTACGCATATATATTCAGTTCTTACACATATATATTCAGTTCTTACACATATATATTCCGTTCTTACGCATATATATTCAGTTCTTACACATATATATTCCGTTCTTAAGCATATATATTCCGTTCTTACGCATATATATTACGTTCTTACGTATATATATTCCGTTCTTACGCATATATATTCCGTTCTTACGCATATATATTCAGTTCTTAGGCATATATATTCAGTTCTTACGCATATATATTCAGTTCTTAGGCATATATATTCCGTTCTTACACATATATATTCCGTTCTTACGCATATATATTCCGTTCTTACACATATATGTTCAGTTCTTACACATATATATTCAGTTCTTACACATATATATTCAGTTCTTACACATATATATTCAGTTCTTACACATATATATTCAGTTCTTACGCATATATATTCCGTTCTTACGCATATATATTCCTTTCTTACGCATATATATTCCGTTCTAACGCATATATATTCCGTTCTTACGCATATATATTCAGTTCTTACACATATATATTCATTTCTTACACATATATATTCAGTTCTTACGCATATATATTCAGTTCTTACGCATATATATTCAGTTCTTACGCATATATATTCAGTTCTTACGCATATATTTTCAGTTCTTTCGCATATACATTCAGTTCTTACACATATATATTCAGTTCTTACACATATATATTCAGTTCTTACACATATATATACAGTTCTTACATATATATATTCAGTTCTTACATATATATATTCAGCTCTTACGCATATATTTCGTTCTGACGCATATATATTCAGTTCTTACTCATATATATGCAGTTCTTACGCATATATTCAGTTCTTACGCATTGATTTTCAGTTTTTACGCATATATATTCAGTTGTTACACATATATATTCAGTTCTTACGCATATATATTCAGTTCCTACACATATATATTCCGTTCTGATGCATATATATTTAGTTCTTACACATATATATTCAGTTATTACGCATATATATACAGTTCTTTCGCATATATATTCAGTTCTTAGGCATATATATTAAGTTCTTACACATATATATTCAGTTCTTACACATATATATTCCGTTCTTACGCATATATATTCCGTTCTTACGCATAGATATTCCGTTCTTACGCATATATATTCCGTTCTTACGCATATATATTCCGTTCTTACGCATATATATTCAGTTCTTACGAATATATTCAGTTCTTACGCATATATATTCAGTTCTTACACATATATATTCACTTCTTACACATATATATTCAGTTCTTACACATATATATTCAGTTCTTACTCATATATATTCCGTTCTTACGCATATATATTCATTTCTTACACATATATATTCAGTTCTTACACATATATATTCAGTTCTTACACATATATATTCAGTTCTTACACGTATATATTCAGTTCTTACCCATATATATTCCGTTCTTACGCTTATATATTCCGTTCTTACGCATATATATTCCGTTTTTACGCATATATATTCAGTTCTTACACGTAAATATTCAGTTCTTACCCATATATATTCCGTTCTTACGCTTATATATTCCGTTCTTACGCATATATATTCATTTCTTACACATATATATTCAGTTCTTACACATATATATTCAGTTCTTACACATATATATTCAGTTCTTACACGTATATATTCAGTTCTTACTCATATATATTCCGTTCTTACGCTTATATATTCCGTTCTTACGCATATATATTCCGTTTTACGCATATATTCAGTTCTTACGCATATATTCAGTTCTTACGCATATATACTCCGTTCTAACACATATACATTCAGTTCTTACACATATATATTCAGTTCTTACACATATATATACAGTTCTTACACATATATATTCAGTTCTTACAAATATATATTCGTTCTTACGCATATATATTCATTTCTTACGCATATATTCAGTTCTTACGCATATATATTCAGTTCTTACACATATATATTCAGTTCTTACACATATATATTCCTTTCTTACGCATATATATTCAGTTCTTACACATATATATTCCGTTCTTAAGCATATATATTCCGTTCTTACGCATATATATTACGTTCTTACGTATATATATTCCGTTCTTACGCATATATATTCCGTTCTTACGCATATATATTCAGTTCTTAGGCATATATATTCAGTTCTTACGCATATATATTCAGTTCTTAGGCATATATATTCCGTTCTTACACATATATATTCCGTTCTTACGCATATATATTCCGTTCTTACACATATATGTTCAGTTCTTACACATATATATTCAGTTCTTACACATATATATTCAGTTCTTACACATATATATTCAGTTCTTACACATATATATTCAGTTCTTACGCATATATATTCCGTTCTTACGCATATATATTCCTTTCTTACGCATATATATTCCGTTCTAACGCATATATATTCCGTTCTTACGCATATATATTCAGTTCTTACACATATATATTCATTTCTTACACATATATATTCCGTTCTTACGCATATATATTCAGTTCTTACGCATATATATTCAGTTCTTACGCATATATATTCAGTTCTTACGCATATATTTTCAGTTCTTTCGCATATACATTCAGTTCTTACACATATATATTCATTTCTTACACATATATATTCAGTTCTTACACATATATATACAGTTCTTACATATATATATTCAGTTCTTACATATATATATTCAGCTCTTACGCATATATTTCGTTCTGACGCATATATATTCAGTTCTTACTCATATATATGCAGTTCTTACGCATATATTCAGTTCTTACGCATTGATTTTCAGTTTTTACGCATATATATTCAGTTGTTACACATATATATTCAGTTCTTACGCATATATATTCAGTTCCTACACATATATATTCCGTTCTGATGCATATATATTTAGTTCTTACACATATATATTCAGTTCTTACGCATATATATTCAGTTCTTTCGCATATATATTCAGTTCTTACGCATATATATTAAGTTCTTACACATATATATTCAGTTCTTACACATATATATTCCGTTCTTACGCATATATATTCCGTTCTTACGCATAGATATTCCGTTCTTACGCATATATATTCCGTTCTTACGCATATATATTCCGTTCTTACGCATATATATTCAGTTTTTACGAATATATTCAGTTCTTACGCATATATATTCAGTTCTTACACATATATATTCACTTCTTACACATATATATTCAGTTCTTACACATATATATTCAGTTCTTACTCATATATATTCCGTTCTTACGCATATATATTCATTTCTTACACATATATATTCAGTTCTTACACATATATATTCAGTTCTTACACATATATATTCAGTTCTTACACGTATATATTCAGTTCTTACCCATATATATTCCGTTCTTACGCTTATATATTCCGTTCTTAAGCATATATATTCCGTTTTTACGCATATATATTCAGTTCTTACACGTATATATTCAGTTCTTACCCATATATATTCCGTTCTTACGCTTATATATTCCGTTCTTACGCATATATATTCATTTCTTACACATATATATTCAGTTCTTACACATATATATTCAGTTCTTACACATATATATTCAGTTCTTACACGTATATATTCAGTTCTTACTCATATATATTCCGTTCTTACGCTTATATATTCCGTTCTTACGCATATATATTCCTTTTTACGCATATATTCAGTTCTTACGCATATATTCAGTTCTTACGCATATATACTCCGTTCTAACACATATACATTCAGTTCTTACACATATATATTCAGTTCTTACACATATATATACAGTTCTTACACATATATATTCAGTTCTTACAAATATATATTCGTTCTTACGCATATATATTCATTTCTTACGCATATATTCAGTTCTTACGCATGCATATATATTCAGTTCTTACACATATCTATTCGGTTCTTACGCATATATATTCAGTTGTTACACATATATATTCCGTTCTTACGCATATATATTCAGTTCTTACAGATATATATTCATTTCTTACACATATATATTCAGTTCTTACACATATATATTCAGTTCTTACACGTATATATTCAGTTCTTACCCCATATATATTCCGTTCTTACGCTTATATATTCCGTTCTTACGCATATATATTCCGTTTTTACACACATATATATTCCATTCTTACGCATATATATTCCGATCTTACGCATTATATTTTCAGTTTTTACGCATATATATTCAGTTCTTACACATATATATTCAGTTCTTACACATATATATTCAGTTCTTACGCATATATATTCAGTTCTTACGCATATATATTTCAGTTCTTACACATATATATTCAGTTTATTTACTACATATATATTCAGTTCTAACACATATATATTCCGTTCTTACACATATATTTTCAGTTCTTACACATATATATTCAGTTCTTACGCATATATATTCAGTTCTTTCACATATATATTCAGTTCTTACGCATATATATTCAGTTCTTTTCGCATATATATTTAGTTCTTACGCAAATATATTCCGTTCTTTCGCATATATATTCAGTTCTTACACATATATATTCAGTTCTTACACATATATATTCCGTTCTTACGAATATATATTCAGTTCTTACGCATATATATATTCAGGTTCTTACGCATATATATTCCGTTCTTACGCATATATATTCAGTTCTTACGCATATATATTCAGTTCTTACCATATATACAGTTCTTACGCATATATATTTTCAGTTCTTACGCATATATATTTAGTTCTTACACATATATATTCAGTTCTTACACATATATATTGCAGTTCTTACGCATATATATTCAGTTCTTACACATATATATTCAGTTCTTACGCATATATATTCAATTCTTACACATATATATATTCATTTCTTACGCATATATATTCCGTTCTTACACATATATATTCAGTTCTTACGCATATATATTCACTTCTTACACATATATATTCAGTTTCTTACACATATATATTCAGTACTTACACATATATATTCAGTTCTTACACATATATATTCAGTTCTTACGCATATATATTCAGTTCTTGCACATATATAATTCAGTTCTTACACATATATATTCAGTTCTTACACATATATATTCCATTCTTTCTCATATATATTCCGTTCTTACGCATATATATTCCGTTCTTACGCATATATATTCCGTTCTTACGCATATATATTCCGTTCTTACGCATATATATTCAGTTCTTACACATATATATTCAGTTCTTACACATATATATTCAGTTCTTACACATATATATTCAGTTCTTACACATATATATTCAGTTCTTACACATATATATTCAGTACTTACACATATATATTCAGTTCTTACGCATATATATTCCGTTCTTACGCATATATATTCAGTTCTTACACATATATATTCATTTCTTACACATATATATTCCGTTCTTACGCATATATATTCCATTCTTACGCATATATATTCCGTTCTTTACGCATATATATTCCGTTCTTACGCATATATATTCCGTTCTTACGCATATATATTCCGTTCTTATACGCATATATTTTCAGTTCTTACGCATATACATTCAGTTCTTACACATATATATTCAGTTCTTACACATATATATATACAGTTCTTACACATATATATATTCAGTTCTTACACATATATATTCAGTTCTTACACATATATTCCGTTCTTACGCATATATATTAAGTTCTTACGCATATATATTCAGTTCTTACGCATATATTCAGTTCTTATGAATTGATTTTCAGTTTTTACGCATATATATTCAGTTGTTACACATATATATTCAGTTCTTACACTCATATATTCAGTTCTTACGCATATATATTCAGTTCTTACACATATATATTCCGTTCTGATGCATATATATTCAGTTCTTACACATATATATACAGTTCTTACACATATATATTCAGTTCTTACGCATATATATTCAGTTCTTACACATATATATTCAGTTCTAACGCATATATTTTCAGTTCTTACGCATATACATTCAGTTCTTACACATATATATTCAGTTCTTACACACATATATACAGTTCTTACACATATTTATTCAGTTCTTACACATATATGTTCAGTTCTTACACATATATATTCAGTTCTTACACATATATATTCAGTTCTTACACATATATATTGAGTTCTTACACATATATATTCAGTTCTTACAAATATATATTCCGTTCTTACGCATATATATTCAGTTCTTACGCATATATTCAGTTCTAACGCATATATATTCAGTTCTTACACATATATATATTCAGTTCTTACGCATATATATTCAGTTCTTACACATATATATTCAGTTCTTACACATATATATTCAGTTCTTACACATATATATTCAGTTCTTACACATATATACTCAGTTCTTACACATATATATTCAGTTCTTACGCATATATATTCCGTTCTTACGCATATATATTCCTTTCTTACGCATATATATTCCGTTCTTACGCATATTTATTCAGTTCTTAGGCATATATATTCCGTTATTACGCATATATATACAGTTCTTACACATATATATTCAGTTCTTACACATATATTCAGTTCTTACGCATATATATTCAGTTTTTACTCATATATATTCAGTTCTTACACATATATATTCAGTTCTTACGCATATATATTCCGTTCATACGCATATATATTCCTTTCTTACGCATATATATTTAGTTCTTAGGCATATATATTCCGTTCTTAAGCATATATATTCAGTCCTTACACATATATATTCAGTTCTTACACATATATATTCAGTTCTTACGCATATATATTCAGTTCTTACACATATATATTCAGTTCTTACACATATATATTCCGTTCTTACGCATATATATTCAGTTCTTACACATATATATTCCGTTCTTAAGCATATATATTCCGTTCTTACGCATATATATTACGTTCTTACGTATATATATTCCGTTCTTACGCATATATATTCCGTTCTTACGCATATATATTCAGTTCTTAGGCATATATATTCAGTTCTTACGCATATATATTCAGTTCTTAGGCATATATATTCCGTTCTTACACATATATATTCCGTTCTTACGCATATATATTCCGTTCTTACACATATATGTTCAGTTCTTACACATATATATTCAGTTCTTACACATATATATTCAGTTCTTACACATATATATTCAGTTCTTACACATATATATTCAGTTCTTACGCATATATATTCCGTTCTTACGCATATATATTCCTTTCTTACGCATATATATTCCGTTCTAACGCATATTTATTCAGTTCTTAGGCATATATATTCCGTTCTTACGCATATATATTCAGTTCTTACACATATATATTCAGTTCTTACACATATATATTCCGTTCTTACGCATATATATTCCGTTCTTACGCATATATATTCAGTTCTTAGGCATATTTATTCAGTTCTTACGCATATATATTCAGTTCTTATGCATATATATTCCGTTCTTACTCAAATATATTCCGTTCTTACGCATATATATTCCGTTCTTAAGCATATATATTCAGTCCTTACACATATATATTCAGTTCTTACATATATATATTCAGTTCTTACGCATATATATTCAGTTCTTACACATATATATTCAGTTCTTACACATATATATTCAGTTCTTACACATATATATTCAGTTCTTACACATATATATTCAGTTCTTACACATTAATATTCAGTTCTTACACACATATATATTCAGTTCTTATACATATATATTCCGTTCTTACGAATATATATTCAGTTCTTACACATATATATTCAGTTCTTACACATATATATTCAGTTCTTACTCATATATATTCCGTTCTTACGCATATATATTCCGTTATTACACATATATATTCAGTTCTTACACATATATATTCAGTTCTTACACATTTATATTCAGTTCTTACACATATATATTCAGTTCTTACCCATATATATTCTGTTCTTACGCATATATATTCCGTTCTTACGCATATATATTCCGTTTTTACGCATATATTCAGTTCTTACGCATATATTCAGTTCTTACGCATATATATTCAGTTCTTACGCATATATATTCAGTTCTTACGCATATATTCAGTTCTTACGCATTGATTTTCAGTTTTTACGCATATATATTCAGTTGTTACACATATATATTCAGTTCTTACACATATATATTCAGTTCTTACACATATATATTCAGTTCTTACACATATATATTCCGTTCTGATGCATATATATTCAGTTCTTACACATATATATTCATTTCTTACGCATATATATTCAGTTCATTCGCATATATATTCAGTTCTTACGCATATATATTCCGTTCTTACACATATATATTCAGTTCTTACACATATATATTCCGTTCTTACGCATATATATTCCGTTCTTACGCATAGATATTCCGTTCTTACGCATATATATTCCGTTCTTACGCTTATGTATTCCTTTCTTACGCATATATATTCAGTTCTTAGGCATATATATTCCGTTCTTAAGCATATATATTCAGTTCTTACACATATATATTCAGTTCTTACACATATATATTCAGTTCTTACGCATATATATTCAGTTCTTACACATATATTCAGTTCTTACACATATATATTCAGTTCTTACACATATATATTCAGTTCTTTCGCATATATATTCAGTTCTTACGCATATATATTCCGTTCTTACACATATATATTCAGTTCTTACACATATATATTCCGTTCTTACGCATATATATTCCGTTCTTACGCATAGATATTCCGTACTTACGCATATATATTCCGTTCTTACGCTTATATATTCCGTTCTTACGAAATATATATTCAGTTCTTAGGCATATATATTCCGTACTGATGCATATATATTCAGTTCTTACACATATATATTCAGTTCTTACGCATATATATTCAGTTCTTTCGCATATATATTCAGTTCTTACGCATATATATTCCGTTCTTACACATATATATTCAGTTCTTACAAATATATATTCCGTTCTTACGCATACATATTCCGTTCTTACGCATAGATATTCCGTTCTTACGCATATACATTCCATTCTTACTCTTATATATTCCGTTCTTACGCATATATATTCAGTTCTTAGGCATATATATTCCGTTCTTACGCATATTTATTCCGTTCTTACACATAAATATTCAGTTCTTACAAATATATATTCAGTTTTTACACATATATATTCAGTTCTTACTCATATATATTCAGTTCTTACACATATATTTTCAGTTCTTACGCATATATATTCCGTTCATACGCATATATATACCTTTCCTACGCATATATATTCAGTTCTTAGGCATATATATTCCGTTCTTAAGCATATATATTCAGTCCTTACACATATATATTCAGTTCTTACACATATATATTCAGTTCTTACGCATATATATTCAGTTCTTACACATATATATTCAGTTCTTACACATATATATTTAGTTCTTACTCATATATAT
Organism: Cyrtodaria siliqua; assembly: GCA_037043455.1. Lineage (NCBI taxonomy): Eukaryota > Metazoa > Mollusca > Bivalvia > Adapedonta > Hiatellidae > Cyrtodaria > Cyrtodaria siliqua. The sequence goes on along the minus strand of JAWPHD010014279.1, from coordinate 50,273 downwards.
TCAGTTCTTACACATATATATTCAGTTCTTACACACATATATATTCAGTTCTTATACATATATATTCCGTTCTTACGAAAATATATTCAGTACTTACACATATATATTCAGTTCTTACTCATATATATTCAGTTCTTACTCATATATATTCAGTTCTTACGCATATATATTCAGTTATTACACATATATATTCAGTTCTTACACATATATATTCAGTTCTTACACATATATATTCAGTTCTTACACATATATATTCAGTTCTTACCCATATATATTCTGTTCTTACGCCTATATATTCCGTTCTTACGCATATATATTCCGTTCATACGCATATATATACCTTTCTTACGCATATATATTCAGTTCTTAGGCATATATATTCCGTTCTTAAGCATATATATTCAGTCCTTACACATATATATTCAGTTCTTAAACATATATATTCAGTTCTTACGCATATATATTCAGTTCTTACACATATATATTCAGTTCTTACACATATATATTTAGTTCTTACTCATATATATTCAGTTCTTACACATATATATTCAGTTCTTACACACATATATATTCAGTTCTTATACATATATATTCCGTTCTTACGAAAATATATTCAGTACTTACACATATATATTCAGTTCTTACACATATATATTCAGTTCTTACTCATATATATTCCGTTCTTACGCATATATATTCCGTTATTACACATATATATTCAGTTCTTACACATATATATTCAGTTCTTACACATATATATTCAGTTATGACACATATATATTCAGTTTTCACCCATATATATTCTGTTCTTACACATATATATTCCGTTCTTACGCATATATATTCCGTTTTTACGCATATATTCAGTTCTTACGCATATATTCAGTTCTTACGCATATATACTCCGTTCTTACGCATATATATTCAGTTCTTACACATATATATTCAGTTCTTACGCATACATATTCCGTTCTTACACATATATATTCCGTTCTTACACATATATATTCAGTTCTTACACATAATATATTCAGTTCTTACACATATATATTCAGTTCTTACACATATATATTCAGTTCTTACACATATATTTTCCATTCTTACGCATATATATTCCGTTCTTACGCATATATTCAGTTCTTACGCATATATTTTCAGTTTTTACTCATATATATTCAGTTCTTACACATATATATTCAGTTCTTACACATATATATTCAGTTCTTACGCATATATAGTCAGTTCTTACGCATATATATTCCGTTCTTACGCATATATATTCCCTTCTTACGCATATATATTCAGTTCTTATACATATATATTCCGTTCTTAGGAATATATATTCCGTTCTTACGCATATATATTACGTTCTTACGTATATATATTCCGTTCTTACGCATATATATTCCGTTCTTACGCATATATATTCAGTTCTTAGGCATATATATTCAGTTCTTACGCATATATATTCAGTTCTTATGCATATATATTCAGTTCTTAAGCATATATATTCCGTTCTTACACATATATATTCCGTTCTTACGCATATATATTCCGTTCTTAAACATATATGTTCAGTTCCTACACATATATATTCAGTTCTTACACATATATATTCAGTTCTTGCACATATATATTCAGTTCTTACACATATATATTCAGTTCTTACGCATATATATTCCGTTCTTACGCATATATATTCCTTTCTTACGCATATATATTCCGTTCTTACGCATATTTATTCAGTTCTTAGGCATATATATTCCGTTCTTACGCATATATATTCAGTTATTACACATATATATTCAGTTCTTACACATATATATTCCGTTCTTACGCATATATATTCCGTTCTTACGCATATATATTCAGTTCTTAGGCATATATATTCAGTTCTTACGCATATATATTCAGTTCTTATGCATATATATTCCGTTCTTACTCATATATATTCCGTTCTTACGCATATATATTCAGTTCTTAGGCATATATATTCCGTTCTTACACATATATATTCCTTTCTTACGCATATATATTCCGTTCTTACACATATATGTTTCGTTCTTACACATATATATTCAGTTCTTACACATATATATTCAGTTCTTACACATATATATTCAGTTCTTACACATATATATTCAGTTCTTACGCATATATATTCAGTTCTTACGCATATATATTCAGTTCTTACGCATATATTCAGTTCTAACGCATATATATTCAGTTCTTACACATATATATTCAGTTCTTACGCATATATATTCAGTTCTTACACATATATATTGAGTTCTTACACATATATATTCAGTTCTTACACGTATATATTCAGTTCTTACACATATATACTCAGTTCTTACACATATATATTCAGTTCTTACGCATATATATTCCGTTCTTACGCATATATATTCCTTTCTTACGCATATATATTCCGTTCTTACGCATATTTATTCAGTTCTTAGGCATATATATTCCGTTATTACGCATATATATACAGTTCTTACACATATATATTCAGTTCTTACACATATATTGACTTCTTACGCATATATATTCAGTTTTTACTCATATATATTCAGTTCTTACACATATATATTCAGTTCTTACACATATATATTTAGTTCTTACTCATATATATTCAGTTCTTACACATATATATTCAGTTCTTACACACATATATATTCAGTTCTTATACATATATATTCCGTTCTTACGAAAATATATTCAGTACTTACACATATATATTCAGTTCTTACACATATATATTCAGTTCTTACTCATATATATTCCGTTCTTACGCATATATATTCCGTTATTACACATATATATTCAGTTCTTACACATATATATTCAGTTCTTACACATATATATTCAGTTATAACACATATATATTCAGTTTTTACCCATATATATTCTGTTCTTACACATATATATTCCGTTCTTACGCATATATATTCCGTTTTTACGCATATATTCAGTTCTTACGCATATATTCAGTTCTTACGCATATATTCTCCGTTCTTACGCATATATATTCAGTTCTTACACATATATATTCAGTTCTTACGCATACATATTCCGTTCTTACACATATATATTCCGTTCTTACACATATATATTCAGTTCTTACACATAATATATTCAGTTCTTACACATATATATTCAGTTCTTACACATATATATTCAGTTCTTACACATATATTTTCCATTCTTACGCATATATATTCCGTTCTTACGCATATATTCAGTTCTTACGCATATATTTTCAGTTTTTACGCATATATATTCAGTTCTAACACATATATATTCAGTTCTTACACATATATATTCAGTTCTTACGCATATATAGTCAGTTCTTACGAATATATATTCCGTTCTTACGCATATATATTCCCTTCTTACGCATATATATTCAGTTCTTATACATATATATTCCGTTCTTAGGAATATATATTCCGTTCTTACGCATATATATTACGTTCTTACGTATATACATTCCGTTCTTACGCATATATATTCCGTTCTTACGCATATATATTCAGTTCTTAGGCATATATATTCAGTTCTTACGCATATATATTCAGTTCTTATGCATATATATTCAGTTCTTAAGCATATATATTCCGTTCTTACACATATATATTCCGTTCTTACGCATATATATTCCGTTCTTAAACATATATGTTCAGTTCCTACACATATATATTCAGTTCTTACACATATATATTCAGTTCTTGCACATATATATTCAGTTCTTACACATATATATTCAGTTCTTACGCATATATATTCCGTTCTTACGCATATATATTCCTTTCTTACGAATATATATTCCGTTCTTACGCATATTTATTCAGTTCTTAGGCATATATATTCCGTTCTTACGCATATATATTCAGTTATTACACATATATATTCAGTTCTTACACATATATATTCCGTTCTTACGCATATATATTCCGTTCTTACGCATATATATTCAGTTCTTAGGCATATATATTCAGTTCTTACGCATATATATTCAGTTCTTATGCATATATATTCCGTTCTTACTCATATATATTCCGTTCTTACGCATATATATTCAGTTCTTAGGCATATATATTCCGTTCTTACACATATATATTCCGTTCTTACGCATATATATTCCGTTCTTACACATATATGTTTCGTTCTTACACATATATATTCAGTTCTTACACATATATATTCAGTTCTTACACATATATATTCAGTTCTTACACATATATATTCAGTTCTTACGCATATATATTCAGTTCTTACGCATATATATTCAGTTCTTACGCATATATTCAGTTCTAACGCATATATATTCAGTTCTTACACATATATATTCAGTTCTTACGCATATATATTCAGTTCTTACACATATATATTGAGTTCTTACACATATATATTCAGTTCTTACACGTATATATTCAGTTCTTACACATATATACTCAGTTCTTACACATATATATTCAGTTCTTACGCATATATATTCCGTTCTTACGCATATATATTCCTTTCTTACGCATATATATTCCGTTCTTACGCATATTTATTCAGTTCTTAGGCATATATATTCCGTTATTACGCATATATATACAGTTCTTACACATATATATTCAGTTCTTACACATATATTGACTTCTTACGCATATATATTCAGTTTTTACTCATATATATTCAGTTCTTACACATATATATTCAGTTCTTACGCATATATATTCCGTTCATACGCATATATATTCCTTTCTTACGCATATATATTCAGTTCTTAGGCATATATATTCCGTTCTTAAGCATATATATTCAGTCCTTACACATATATATTCAGTTCTTACACATATATATTCAGTTCTTACGCATATATATTCAGTTCTTACACATATATATTCAGTTCTTACACATATATATTCAGTTCTTACACATATATATTCAGTTCTTACACATTAATATTCAGTTCTTACACACATATATATTCAGTTCTTATACATATATATTCCGTTCTTACGAATATATATTTAGTACTTACACATATATATTCAGTTCTTACACATATATATTCAGTTCTTACTCATATATATTCCGTTCTTACGCATATATATTCCGTTATTACACATATATATTCAGTTCTTACACATATATATTCAGTTCTTACACATATATATTCAGTTCTTACACATATATATTCAGTTCTTACCCATATATATTCTGTTCTTACGCATATATATTCCGTTCTTACGCATATATATTCCGTTTTTACGCATATATTCAGTTCTTACGCATATATTCATTTCTTACGCATATATATTCAGTTCTTACGCATATATATTCAGTTCTTACGCATATATTCAGTTCTTACGCATTGATTTTCAGTTTTTACGCATATATATTCAGTTGTTACACATATATATTCAGTTCTCACACATATATATTCAGTTCTTACGCATATATATTCAGTTCTTACACATATATATTCCGTTCTGATGCATATATATTCCGTTCTTACACATATATATTCAGTTCTTACGCATATATATTCAGTTCTTTCGCATATATATTCAGTTCTTACGCATATATATTCCGTTCTTACACATATATATTCAGTTCTTACACATATATATTCCGTTCTTACGCATATATATTCCGTTCTTACGCATAGATATTCCGTTCTTACGCATATATATTCCGTTCTTACGCTTATATATTCCGTTCTTACGCATATATATTCAGTTCTTAGGCATATATATTCCGTTCTTACGCATATTTATTCCGTTCTTACACATATATATTCAGTTCTTACACATATATATTCAGTTCTTCACATATATATTCAGTTCTTACTCATATATATTCAGTTCTTACACATATATATTCAGTTCTTACGCATATATATTCCGTTCATACGCATATATATACCTTTCTTACGCATATATATTCAGTTCTTAGGCATATATATTCCGTTCTTAAGCATATATATTCAGTCCTTACACATATATATTCAGTTCTTACACATATATATTCAGTTCTTACGCATATATATTCAGTTCTTACACATATATATTCAGTTCTTACACATATATATTTAGTTCTTACACATATATATTCAGTTGTTACACATATATATTCAGTTCTTACACATATATATTCAGTTCTTACGCATATATATTCCGTTCTTACGCATATATATTCAGTTCTTACGCATATATTCAGTTCTAACGCATATATATTCAGTTCTTACACATATATATTCAGTTCTTACGCATATATATTCAGTTCTTACACATATATATTCAGTTCTTACACATATATATTCAGTTCTTACACGTATATATTCAGTTCTTACACATATATACTCAGTTCTTACACATATATATTCAGTTCTAACGCATATATATTCCGTTCTTACGCATATATATTCCTTTCTTACGCATATATATTCCGTTCTTACGCATATTTATTCAGTTCTTAGGCATATATATTCCGTTATTACGCATATATATACAGTTCTTACACATATATATTCAGTTCTTACACATATATTCAGTTCTTACGCATATATATTCAGTTTTTACTCATATATATTCAGTTCTTACACATATATATTCAGTTCTTACGCATATATATTCCGTTCATACGCATATATATTCCTTTCTTACGCATATATATTCAGTTCTTAGGCATATATATTCCGTTCTTAAGCATATATATTCAGTCCTTACACATATATATTCAGTTCTTACATATATATATTCAGTTCTTACGCATATATATTCAGTTCTTACACATATATATTCAGTTCTTACACATATATATTCAGTTCTTACACATATATATTCAGTTCTTACACATTAATATTCAGTTCTTACACACATATATATTCAGTTCTTATACATATATATTCCGTTCTTACGAATATATATTCAGTACTTACACATATATATTCAGTTCTTACACATATATATTCAGTTCTTACTCATATATATTCCGTTCTTACGCATATATATTCAGTTCTTTTGCATATATATTCAGTTCTTACGCATATATATTCAGTTCTTATGCATATATATTCAGTTCTTACACATATATATTCAGTTCTTACGCATATATATTCAGTTCTTACGCATATATATTCAGTTGTTACGCATATATTCAGTTCTTACGCATTGATTTTCAGTTTTTACGCATATATATTCAGTTCTTACACATATATATTCAGTTCTTACACATATATATTTAGTTCTTACACATATATATTAAGTTCTTACACATATATATTCAGTTCTTACACATATATATTCAGTTCTTACACATATATATTCAGTTCTGACACATATATATTCAGTTCTTACAAATATATATTCCGTTCTTACGCATATATATTCAGTTCTTACGCATATATTTTCAGTTCTTACGCATATACATTCAGTTCTTACACATATATATTCAGTTCTTACACATATATATTCAGTTCTTACACATATATATACAGTTCTTACACATACATATTCAATTCTTACGCATATATTCAGTTCTTACGCATTGATTTTCAATTTTTACGCATATATATTTAGTTGTTACACATATATATATTCAGTTCTTACACATATATATTCAGTTCTTACGCATATATATTCAGTTCTTACGCATATATATTCAGTATTTACGCATATTTATTCAGTTCTTACACATATATATTCAGTTCTTACGCATATATATTCAGTTCTTACGCATATATTCAGATCTAACGCATATATACTCAGTTCTTACTCATATATATTCAGTTCTTACACATATATATTCCATTCTTACTCATATATACTCCGTTCTTACACATATATATTCAGTTCTTACACATATATATTCCGTTCTTAGGCATATATATTCAGTTCTTACACATATATATTCAGTTCTTACACATATATATTCAGTTCTTACACATATATATTCAGTACTTACACATATATATTCAGTTCTTACACATATATATTCCGTTCTTACACATATATATTCAGTTCTTACACATATATATTCAGTTCTTACACATATATATTCCGTTCTTACGCATATATATTCCGTTCTTACGCATATATATTCAGTTCTTACACATATATATTCCGTTCTTACACATATATATTAAGTTCTTACATATATATATTCAGTTCTTACACATATATAATCAGTTCTTACACATATATATTTTGTTCTTACACATATATATTCAGTTCTTACACATATATATTCAGTTCTTACACATATATATTCAGTTCTTACAAATATATATTCCGTTCTTACGCATATATATTCAGTTCTTACGAATATATTCAGTTCTTACGCATATATATTCAGTTCTAACACATAAATATTCAGTTCTTACACATATACATTCAGTTCTTACACATATATATTCAGTTCTTACGCATATATATTCCGTTCTTACGCATATATATTCAGTTCTTACACATATATATTCAGTTCTTACGCATATATATTCCGTTCTTACGCGTATATATTCCGTTCTTAAGCTTATATATTCAGTTCTTACACATATATATTCCGTTCTTACACATATATTAAGTTCTTACACATATATATTCAGTTCTTACACATATATTTTCAGTTCCTACACATATATATTCAGTTCTGACACATATATATTCAGTTCTTACAAATATATATTCCGTTCTTACGCATATATATTCAGTTCTTACGAATATAATCAGTTCTTACGCATATATATTCCGTTCTTACGCATATATATTCAGTTCTTACGCATATATATTCAGTTCTTACACATATATATTCAGTTCTTACGCATATATTTTCAGTTCTTACGCATATACATTCAGTTCTTACACATATATATTCAGTTCTTACACATATATATTCAGTTCTTACACATATATATACAGTTCTTACACCTAAATATTCAGTTCTTACACATATATATTCAGTTCTTACGCATATATATTCAGTTCTTACGCATATATTCAGTTCTTACGCATTGATTTTCAGTTTTTACACATATATATTCAGTTGTTACACATATATATTCAGTTCTTACACATATATATTCAGTTCTTACACATATATATATTCAGTTCTTACACATATATATTCAGTTCTTACACATATATATTCCGTTCTTACGCATATATATTCAGTTCTTACACATACATATTCAGTTCTAACACATATATATTCAGTTCTTACACATATATATTTAGTTCTTACTCATATATGTTCCGTTCTTACGCATATATATTCCGTTCTTACACATATATATTCAGTTCTTACACGTATATATTCAGTTCTTACACATATATATTCAGTTCTTACACGTATATATTCAGTTCTTACCCATATATATCCGTTCTTACGCATATATATTCCGTTCTTACGCATATATATTCCGTATTTACGCATATATTCAGTTCTTACGCATATATTCAGTTCTTACTTATATATATTCGTTCTTACGCATATATATTCTGTTCTTACAGATATATATTCATTTCTTACACAATTATATTCCGTTCTTACACATATATATTAAGTTCTTACACATATATATTCAGTTCTTACACATATATATTCAGTTCTTTCACATATATATTCAGTTCTGACACATATATATTCAGTTCTTACAAATATATATTCCGTTCTTACGCATATATATTCAGTTCTTACGAATATATTCAGTTCTTACGCATATATATTCAGTTCTTACACATATATATTCAGTTCTTACGCATATATATTCAGTTCTTACTCATATATATTCCGTTCTTACGCATATATATTCCGTTCTTACACATATATATTCAGTTCTTACACATATATATTCAGTTCTAACACATATATATTCAGTTCTTACACGTATATATTCAGTTCTTACCCATATATATTCCGTTCTTACGCATATATATTCCGTTCTTACGCATATATATTCCGTTTTTACGCATATATTCAGTTCTTACGCATATATTCAGTTCTTACGCATATATACTCCGTTCTTACACATATATATTCAGTTCTTACACATATATATTCAGTTCTTACACATATATATTCCGTTCTTACAAATATATATTCCGTTTTTACGCATATATATTCAGTTCTTAAGCATATATTCAGTTCTTACGCATATATATTCATTTCTTACACATATATATTCAGTTCTTACGCATATATATTCAGTTCTTACACATATATATTCCGTTCTTACGCATATATATTCAGTTCTTACACATATATATTTAGTTCTTACACATATATATACAGTTCTTACACATATATATTCAGTTCTTACGCATATATATTCCGTTCTTACGCATATATATTCAGTTCTTACACATATATATTCAGTTCTTACGCATATATATTCCGTTCTTACGCATATATATTCCGTTCTTACGCATATATATTCAGATCTTACACATATATATTCATTTCTTACACATATATATTCCGTTCTTACGCATATATATTCCATTCTTACGCATATATATTCCATTATTACGCATATATATTCCGTTCTTACGCATATATATTCCGTTCTTACGCATATATATTCAGTTCTTACACATATATATTCAGTTCTTACGCATATATTTTCAGTTCTTACGCATATACATTCAGTTCCTACACATATATATTCAGTTCTTACACATATATATTCAGTTCTTACACATTCATATACAGTTCTTACACCTATATATTCAGTTCTTACACATATATATTCAGTTCTTACGCATATATATTCAGTTCTTACGCATATATTCCGTTCTTACGCATATATATTCAATTCTTACACATATATATTCAGTTCTTACACATATATATTCAGTTCTTACATATATATATACAGTTCTTACACATACATATTCAATTCTTACGCATATATTCAGTTCTTACGCATTGATTTTCAATTTTTACGCATATATATTTAGTTGTTACACATATATATATTCAGTTCTTACACATATATATTCAGTTCTTACGCATATATATTCAGTTCTTACACATATATATTCAGTACTTACGCATATTTATTCAGTTCTTACACATATATATTCAGTTCTTACGCATATATATTCAGTTCTTACGCATATATTCAGATCTAACGCATATATATTCAGTTCTTACACATATATATTCAGTTCTTACACATATATATTCCATTCTTACTCATATATACTCCGTTCTTACACATATATATTCAGTTCTTACACATATATATTCCGTTCGTAGGCATATATATTCAGTTCTTACACATATATATTCAGTTCTTACACATATATATTCAGTTCTTACACATATATATTCAGTACTTACACATATATATTCAGTTCTTACACATATATATTCCGTTCTTACACATATATATTCAGTTCTTACACATATATATTCAGTTCTTACACATATATATTCCGTTCTTACGCATATATATTCCGTTCTTACGCATATATATTCAGTTCTTACACATATATATTCCGTTCTTACACATATATATTAAGTTCTTACATATATATATTCAGTCCTTACACATATATAATCAGTTCTTACACATATATATTCAGTTCTTACACATATATATTCAGTTCTTACACATATATATTCAGTTCTTACACATATATATTCAGTTTTTACAAATATATATTCCATTCTTACGCATATATATTCAGTTCTTACGAATATATTCAGTTCTTACGCATAAATATTCAGTTCTTACACATATATATTCAGTTCTTACACATATACATTCAGTTCTTACACATATATATTCAGTTCTTACGCATATATATTCCGTTCTTACGCATATATATTCAGTTCTTACACATATATATTCCGTTCTTACGCATATTTATTCCGTTCTTACGCGTATATATTCCGTTCTTACGCTTATATATTCAGTTCTTACACATATATATTCCGTTCTTACACATATATTAAGTTCTTACACATATATATTCAGTTCTTACACATATATTTTCAGTTCCTACACATATATATTCAGTTCTGACACATATATATTCAGTTCTTACAAAAATATATTACGTTCTTACGCATATATATTCAGTTCTTACGAATATAATCAGTTCTTACGCATATATATTCCGTTCTTACGCATATATATTCAGTTCTTACGCATATATATTCAGTTCTTACACATATATATTCAGTTCTTACGCATATATTTTCAGTTCTTAGGCATATACATTCAGTTCTTACACATATATATATTTAGTTCTTACACATATATATTCAGTTCTTACACATATATATTCCGTTCTTACAAATATATATTCCGTTTTTACGCATATATATTCAGTTCTTAAGCATATATACAGTTCTTACGCATATATATTCAGTTCTTACACATATATATTCAGTTCTTACGCACATATATTCAGTTCTTACACATATATATTCAGTTCTTACGCATATATTCAGTTCTTACGCATATATACTCCGTTCTTACACATATATATTCAGTTCTTACACATATATATTCAGTACTTACACATATATATTCAGTTCTTACACGTATATATTCAGTTCTTACACATATATATTCCGTTCTTACAAATATATTCCGTTTTACGCATATATATTCAGTTCTTACGCATATATTCAGTTCTTACGCATATATATTCAGTTCTTACACATATATATTCAGTTCTTACGCATATATATTCAGTTCTTACACATATATATTCCGTTCTTACGCATATATATTCAGTTCTTACACATATATATTCAGTTCTTACACATATATATTCAGTTCTTACACATATATATTCAGTTCTTACACATATGTATTCAGTTCTTACGCATATATATTCCGTTCTTACGCATATATATTCAGTTCTTACACATATATATTCAGTTCTTACGCATATATATTCCTTTCTTACGCATATATATTCCGTTCTTACGCATATATATTCAGTTCTTACACACATATATTCAGTTCTTACGCATTGATTTCAGTTTTTACACATATATATTCAGTTGTTACACATATATATTCAGTTCTTACACATATATATTCAGTTCTTACACATATATATTCAGTTCTTACACATATATATTCAGTACTTACACATATATATGCCGTTCTTACGCATATATATTCAGTTCTTACACATACATATTCAGTTCTAACACATATATATTCAGTTCTTACACATATATATTTAGTTCTTACTCATATATATTCCGTTCTTACGCATATATATTCCGTTCTTACACATATATATTCAGTTCTTACACGTATATATTCAGTTCTTACACATATATATTCAGTTCTTACACGTATATATTCAGTTCTTACCCATATATATCCGTTCTTACGCATATATATTCCGTTCTTACGCATATATATTCCGTATTTACGCATATATTCAGTTCTTACGCATATATTCAGTTCTTACTTATATATATTCGTTCTTACGCATATATATTCTGTTCTTACAGATATATATTCATTTCTTACACAATTATATTCCGTTCTTACACATATATATTAAGTTCTTACACATATATATTCAGTTCTTACACATATATATTCAGTTCTTACACATATATATTCAGTTCTGACACATATATATTCAGTTCTTACAAATATATATTCCGTTCTTACGCATATATATTCAGTTCTTACGAATATATTCAGTTCTTACGCATATATATTCAGTTCTTACACATATATATTCAGTTCTTACGCATATATATTCAGTTCTTACTCATATATATTCCGTTCTTACGCATATATATTCCGTTCTTACACATATATATTCAGTTCTTACACATATATATTCAGTTCTAACACATATATATTCAGTTCTTACACGTATATATTCAGTTCTAACCATATATATTCCGTTCTTACGCATATATATTCCGTTCTTACACATATATATTCAGTTCTTACACATATATATTCAGTTCTAACACATATATATTCAGTTCTTACACGTATATATTCAGTTCTAACCATATATATTCCGTTCTTACGCATATATATTCCGTTTTTACGCATATATTCAGTTCTTACGCATATATTCAGTTCTTACGCATATATACACCGTTCTTACACATATATATTCAGTTCTTACACATATATATTCAGTTCTTACACATATATATTCCGTTCTTACAAATATATATTCCGCTTTTACGCATATATATTCAGTTTTTAAGCATATATTCAGTTCTTACGCATATATATTCAGTTCTTACACATATATATTCAGTTCTTACGCATATATATTCAGTTCTTACACATATATATTCCGTTCGTACGCATATATATTCAGTTCTTACACATATATATTTAGTTCTTACACATATATATACAGTTCTTACACATATATATTCAGTTCTTACGCATATATATTCCGTTCTTACGCATATATATTCAGTTCTTACACATATATATTCAGTTCTTACGCATATATATTCCGTTCTTACGCATATATATTCCGTTCTTACGCATATATATTCAGCTCTTACACATATATATTCATTTTTTACACATATATATTCCGTTCTTACGCATATATATTCATTCTTACGCATATATATTCCATTCTTACGCATATATATTCTTTTCTTACGCATATATATTCCGTTCTTACGCATATATATTCAGTTCTTACACATATATATTCAGTTCTTACGCATATATATTCAGTTCTGACACATATATATTCAGTTCTTACAAAATATATATTCCGTTCTTACGCATATATATTCAGTTCTTACGAATATATTCAGTTCTTACACATATATATTCAGTTCTGACACATATATATTCAGTTCTTACAAATATATATTCCGTTCTTACGCATATATATTCAGTTCTTACGAATATATTCAGTTCTTACGCATATATATTCAGTTCTTACACATATATATTCAGTTCTTACGCATATATATTCAGTTCTTACTCATATATATTCCGTTCTTACGCATATATATTCCGTTCTTACACATATATATTCAGTTCTTACACATATATATTCAGTTCTAACACATATATATTCAGTTCTTACACGTATATATTCAGTTCTAACCCATATATATTCCGTTCTTACGCATATATATTCCGTTCTTACACATATATATTCAGTTCTTACACATATATATTCAGTTCTAACACATATATATTCAGTTCTTACACGTATATATTCAGTTCTAACCATATATATTCCGTTCTTACGCATATATATTCCGTTTTTACGCATATATTCAGTTCTTACGCATATATTCAGTTCTTACGCATATATACACCGTTCTTACACATATATATTCAGTTCTTACACATATATATTCAGTTCTTACACATATATATTCCGTTCTTACAAATATATATTCCGCTTTTACGCATATATATTCAGTTTTTAAGCATATATTCAGTTTTTACGCATATATATTCAGTTCTTACACATATATATTCAGTTCTTACGCATATATATTCAGTTCTTACACATATATATTCCGTTCGTACGCATATATATTCAGTTCTTACACATATATATTTAGTTCTTACACATATATATACAGTTCTTACACATATATTCAGTTCTTACGCATATATACACCGTTCTTACACATATATATTCAGTTCTTACACATATATATTCAGTTCTTACACATATATATTCCGTCTTACAAATATATATTCGCTTTTTACGCATATATATTCAGTTTTTAAGCATATATTCAGTTCTTACGCATATATATTCAGTTCTTACACATATATATTCAGTTCTTACGCATATATATTCAGTTCTTACACATATATATTCCGTTCGTACGCATATATATTCAGTTCTTACACATATATATTTAGTTCTTACACATATATATACAGTTCTTACACATATATATTCAGTTCTTACGCATATATATTCCGTTCTTACGCATATATATTCAGTTCTTACACATATATATTCAGTTCTTACGCATATATATTCCGTTCTTACGCATATATATTCCGTTCTTACGCATATATATTCAGTTCTTACACATATATATTCATTTTTTACACATATATATTCCGTTCTTACGCATATATATTCCATTCTTACGCATATATATTCCATTCTTACGCATATATATTCTTTTCTTACGCATATATATTCCGTTCTTACGCATATATATTCAGTTCTTACACATATATATTCAGTTCTTACGCATATAATTTTCAGTTCTTACGCATATACATTCAGTTCTTACACATATATATTCAGTTCTTACACATATATATTCAGTTCTTACACATTCATATACAGTTCTTACACCTATATATTCAGTTCTTACACATATATATTCAGTCTTACGCATATATATTCAGTTCTTACGCATATATTCCGTTCTTACGCATATATATTCAATTCTTACACATACATATTCAGTTTTTACACATATATATTCAGTTCTTACACATATATATTCAGTTCTTACGCATATATATTCCGTTCTTACGCATATATATTCGTTCTTACACATATATATTCAGTTCTTACACGTATATATTCAGTTCTTACACATATATATTCAGTTCTTACACGTATATATTCAGTTCTTACCCATATATTTCCGTTCTTACGCATATATATTCCGTTCTTACGCATATATATTCCGTATTTACGCATATATTCAGTTCTTACGCATATATTCAGTTCTTACTTATATATATTCGTTTTTACGCATATATATTCAGTTCTTACACATATATATTCATTTCTTACACAATTATATTCAGTTCTTACGCTATATATATACAGTTCTTACACATATATATTCAGTTCTTACACATATATATTCAGTTTCTTACACATATATATTCAGTTCTGACACATATATATTCAGTTCTTACAAATATATATTCCGTTCTTACGCATATATATTCAGTTCTTACGAATATATTCAGTTCTTACGCATATATATTCAGTTCTTACACATATATATTCAGTTCTTACACATATATATTCAGTTCTTACGCATATATATTCAGTTCTTACTCATATATATTCCGTTCTTAGGCATATATATTCCGTTCTTACACATATATATTCAGTTCTTACACGTATATATTCAGTTCTTACACATATATATTCAGTTCTTACACGTATATATTCAGTTCTTACCCATATATATACCGTTCTTACGCATATATATTCCGTTCTTATGCATATATATTCCGTTTTTACGCATATATTCAGTTCTTACGCATATATTCAGTTCTTACGCATATATACTCCGTTCTTACACATATATATTCAGTTCTTACACATATATATTCAGTACTTACAAATATATATTCAGTTCTTACACATATATATTCAGTTCTTACACATATATATTCCGTTCTTACAAATATATTCCGTTTTTACGCATATATATTCAGTTCTTACGCATATATTCAGTTCTTACGCATATATATTCAGTTCTTACACATATATATTCAGTTCTTACGCATATATATTCAGTTCTTACACATATATATTCCGTTCTTACGCATATATATTCAGTTCTTACACATATATATTCAGTTCTTACACATATATATTCAGTTCTTACACATATGTATTCAGTTCTTACGCATATATATTCCGTTCTTACGCATATATATTCAGTTCTTACACATATGTATTCAGTTCTTACGCATATATATTCCTTTCTTACGCATATATATTCCGTTCTTACGCATATATATTCAGTTCTTACAAATATATATTCCGTTCTTACGCATATATATTCAGTTCTTACGAATATATTCAGTTCTTACGCATATATATTCAGTTCTTACACATATATATTCAGTTCTTACACATATATATTCAGTTCTTACGCATATATATTCAGTTCTTACTCATATATATTCCGTTCTTACGCATATATATTCCGTTCTTACACATATATATTCAGTTCTTACACATATATATTCAGTTCTAACACATATATATTCAGTTCTTACAGGTATATATTCAGTTCTTACCCATATAAATTCCGTTCTTACGCATATATATTCCGTTCTTACGCATATATATTCCGTTTTTACGCATATATTCAGTTCTTACGCATATATTCAGTTCTTACGCATATATACTACCGTTCTTACACATATATATTCAGTTCTTACACATATATATTCAGTTCTTACACATATATATTCCGTTCTTACAAATATATATTCCGTTTTTTACGCATATATATTCAGTTCTTAAGCATATATTCAGTTCTTACGCATATATATTCAGTTCTTACACATATATATTCAGTTCTTACGCACATATATTCAGTTCTTACACATATATATTCAGTTCTTACGCATATATTCAGTTCTTACGCATATATACTCCGTTCTTACACATATATATTCAGTTCTTACACATATATATTCAGTACTTACACATATATATTCAGTTCTTACACGTATATATTCAGTTCTTACACATATATATTCCGTTCTTACAATATATTCCGTTTACGCATATATATTCAGTTCTTACGCATATATTCAGTTCTTACGCATATATATTCAGTTCTTACACATATATATTCAGTTCTTACGCATATATATTCAGTTCTTACACATATATATTCCGTTCTTACGCATATATATTCAGTTCTTACACATATATATTCAGTTCTTACACATATATATTCAGTTCTTACACATATGTATTCAGTTCTTACGCATATATATTCCGTTCTTACGCATATATATTCAGTTCTTACACATATATATTCAGTTCTTACGCATATATATTCCTTTCTTACGCATATATATTCCGTTCTTACGCATATATATTCAGTTCTTACACATATATATTCATTTCTTACACATATATATTCCGTTCTTACGCATATATTCCATACTTACGCATATATATTCGTTCTTACGCATATATATTCCGTTCTTACACATATATATTCAGTTCTTACACGTACATATTCAGTTCTTACCCATATATATTCCGTTTTTACGCATATATATTCCTTTCTTACGCATATATATTCCGTATTTAGGCATATATTCAGTTCTTACGCATATATTCAGTTCTTACTCATATATATTCATTCTTACACATATATATTCAGTTCTTACACATATATATTCAGTTCTGACACATATATATTCGGTTCTTACAAATATATATTCCGTTCTTACGCATATATATCAGTTCTTACAAATATATATTCCGTTCTAACGCATATATATTCAGTTCTTACGAATATATTCAGTTCTTACGCATTTATATTCAGTTCTTACACATATATATTCAGTTCTTACACATATATATTCAGTTCTTACGCATATATATTCAGTTCTTACACATATATATTCAGTTCTTAAGCATATATATTCAGTTCTTACACATATATATTCAGTTCTTACACATATATATTCAGTTCTTACGCATATATATTCAGTTCTTACTCATATATATTCCGTTCTTAGGCATATATATTCCGTTCTTACACATATATATTCAGTTCTTACACATATATATTCAGTTCTTACACATATATATTCAGTTCTTACACGTATATATTCAGTTCTTACCCATATATATACCGTTCTTACGCATATATATTCCGTTTTTACGCATATATTCAGTTCTTACGCATATATTCAGTTCTTACGCATATATACTCCGTTCTTACACATATATATTCAGTTCTTACACATATATATTCAGTACTTACACATATATATTCAGTTCTTACACATATATATTCAGTTCTTACACATATATATTCCGTTCTTACAAATACATTCCATTTTTTACGCATATATATATTCAGTTCTTACGCATATATTCAGTTCTTACGCATATATATTCAGTTCTTACACATATATATTCAGTTCTTACGCATATATATTCAGTTCTTACACATATATATTCCGTTCTTACGCATATATATTCAGTTCTTACACATATATATTCAGTTCTTACACATATATATTCAGTTCTTACACATATGTATTCAGTTCTTACGCATATATATTCCGTTCTACGCATATATATTCAGTTCTTACACATATGTATTCAGTTCTTACGCATATATAATTCCTTTCTTACGCATATATATTCCGTTCTTACGCATATATATTCAGTTCTTACACATATATATTCATTTCTTACACATATATATTCCGTTCTTACGCATATATATTCCATACTTACGCATATATATTCCGTTCTTACGCATATATATTCCGTTCTTACACATATATATTCAGTTCTTACACGTACATATTCAGTTCTTACCCATATATATTCCGTTTTTACGCATATATATTCCTTTCTTACGCATATATATTCCGTATTTAGGCATATATTCAGTTCTTACGCATATATTCAGTTCTTACTCATATATATTCATTTTTACGCATATATATTCAGTTCTTACACATATCTATTCATTTCTTACACAATTATATTCCGTTCTTACAAATATATATTAAGTTCTTACACATATATATTCAGTTCTTACACATATAGATTCAGTTCTTACACATATATATTTAGTTCTGACACATATATATTCCGTTCTTACGCATATATATTCAGTTCTTACAAATATATATTCCGTTCTTACGCATATATATTCAGTTCTTACGAATATATTCAGTTTCTTACGCATATATATTCAGTTCTTACACATATATATTCAGTTCTTACAAATATATATTCAGTTCTTACACATATGTATTCAGTTCTTACGCATATATATTCCGTTCTTACGCATATATATTCAGTTCTTACACATATGTATTCAGTTCTAACGCATATATATTCCTTTCTTACGCATATATATTCCGTTCTTACGCATATATATTCAGTTCTTACACATATATATTCATTTCTTACACATATATATTCCGTTCTTACGCATATATATTCATACTTACGCATATATATTCCGTTCTTACGCATATATATTCCGTTCTTACACATATATATTCAGTTCTTACACGTACATATTCAGTTCTTACCCATATATATTCCGTTTTTACGCATATATATTCCTTTCTTACGCATATATATTCCGTATTTAGGCATATATTCAGTTCTTACGCATATATTCAGTTCTTACTCATATATATTCATTTTTACGCATATATATTCAGTTCTTACACATATCTATTCATTCTTACACAATTATATTCCGTTCTTACAAATATATATTAAGTTCTTACACATATATATTCAGTTCTTACACATATATATTCAGTTCTTACACATATATATTCAGTTCTGACACATATATATTCCGTTCTTACGCATATATATTCAGTTCTTACAAATATATATTCCGTTCTTACGCATATATATTCAGTTCTTACGAATATATTCAGTTCTTACGCATATATATTCAGTTCTTACACATATATATTCAGTTCTTACACATATATATTCAGTTCTTACGCATATATATTCAGTTCTTACTCATATATATTCCGTTCTTACGCATATATATTCCGTTCTTACACATATATATTCAGTTCTTACACATATATATTTAGTTTTAACACATATATATTCAGTTCTTACACGTATATATTCAGTTCTTACCCATATAAATTCCGTTCTTACGCATATATATTCCGTTCTTACGCATATATATTCCGTTTTTACGCATATATTCAGTTCTTACGCATATATTCAGTTCTTACGCATATATACTCCGTTCTTACACATATATATTCAGTTCTTACACATATATATTCAGTTCTTACACATATATATTCCGTTCTTACAAATATATATTCCGTTTTTACGCATATATATTCAGTTCTGAAGCATATATTCAGTTCTTACGCATATATATTCAGTTCTTACACATATATATTCAGTTCTTACGCATATATATTCAGTTCTTACACATATATATTCAGTTCTTACGCATATATTCAGTTCTTACGCATATATACTCCGTTCGTACACATATATATTCAGTTCTTACACATATATATTCAGTACTTACACATATATATTCAGTTCTTACACGTATATATTCAGTTCTTACACATATATATTCCGTTCTTACAAATATATTCCGTTTAACGCATATATATTCAGTTCTTACGCATATATTCAGTTCTTACGCATATATATTCAGTTCTTACGCATATATATTCAGTTCTTACACATATATATTCAGTTCTTACGCATATATATTCCTTTCTTACGCATATATATTCCGTTCTTACGCATATATATTCAGTTCTTACACATATATATTCATTTCTTACACATATATAGTCCGTTCTTACGCATATATATTCCATACTTACGCATATATATTCCGTTCTTACGCATATATATTCCGTTCTTACACATATATATTCAGTTCTTACACGTACATATTCAGTTCTTACCCATATATATTCCGTTTTTACGCATATATATTCCTTTCTTACGAATATATATTCCGTATTTAGGCATATATTCAGTTCTTACGCATATATTCAGTTCTTACTCATATATATTCATTCTTACACATATATATTCAGTTCTTACACATATATATTCAGTTCTGACACATATATATTCAGTTCTTACAAATATATATTCCGTTCTTACGCATATATATTCAGTTCTTACAAATATATATTCCGTTCTAACGCATATATATTCAGTTCTTACGAATATATTCAGTTCTTACGCATATATATTCAGTTCTTACACATATATATTCAGTTCTTACACATATATATTCAGTTCTTACGCATATATATTCAGTTCTTACTCATATATATTCCGTTCTTACGCATATATATTCCGTTCTTACACATATATATTCAGTTTTTACACATATATATTCAGTTCTAACACATATATATTCAGTCTTACACGTATATATTCAGTTTGTACCCATATATATTCCGTTCTTACGCATATATATTCCGTTCTTACGCATATATATTCCGTTTTTACGCATATATTCAGTTCTTACGCATATATTCAGTTCTTACGCATATATACTCCGTTCTTACACATATATATTCAGTTCTTACACATATATATTCAGTTCTTACACATTTATATTCCGTTCTTACAAATATATATTCCGTTTTTACGCATATATATTCAGTTCTTAAGCATATATTCAGTTCTTACGCATATATATTCAGTTCTTACACATATATATTCAGTTCTTACGCATATATATTCAGTTCTCACACATATATATTCAGTTCTTACGCATATATTCAGTTCTTACGCATATATACTCGTTCTTACACATATATATTCAGTTCTTACACATATATATTCAGTACTTACACATATATATTCAGTTCTTACAAATATATATTCAGTTCTTACACATATATATTCAGTTCTTACACATATATATACAGTTCTTACACATACATATTCAATTCTTACGCATATATTCAGTTCTTACGCATTGATTTTCAATTTTTACGCATATATATTCAGTTGTTACACATATATATATTCAGTTCTTACACATATATATTCAGTTCTTACGCATATATATTCAGCTCTTACGCATATATATTCAGTACTTACGCATATTTATTCAGTTCTTACACATATATATTAAGTTCTTACGCATATATATTCAGTTCTTACGCATATATTCAGTTCTAACGCATATATATTCAGTTCTTACACATATATATTCAGTTCTTACACATATATATTCCATTCTTACTCATATATACTCCGTTCTTACACATATATATTCAGTTCTTACACATATATATCCGTTCTTAGGCATATATATTCAGTGCTTACACATATATATTCAGTTCTTACACATATATATTCAGTTCTTACACATATATATTCAGTACTTACACATATATATTCAGTTCTTACACATATATATTCCGTTCTTAAGCATATATATTCAGTTCTTACACATATATATTCAGTTCTTACACATATATATTCAGTTCTTACACATATATATTCCGTTCTTACGCATATATATTCCGTTCTTACGCATATATATTCAGTTCTTACACATATATATTCCGTTCTTACACATATATATTAAGTTCTTACAGATATATATTCAGTTCTTACACATATATAATCAGTTCCTACACATATATATTCAGTTCTTACACATATATATTCAGTTCTTACACATATATATTCAGTTCTTACACATATATATTCAGTTCTTACAAATATATATTCCGTTCTTACGCATATATATTCAGTTCTTACGAATATATTCAGTTCTTACGCATATAAATTCAGTTCTTACACATATATATTCAGTTCTTACGCATATATAATCAGTTCTTACGAATATATTCAGTTCTTACGCATATATAGTCAGTTTTTACACATATATATTCAGTTCTTACACATATATATTCAGTTCTTACGCATATATATTCAGTTCTTACTCATATATATTCCGTTCTTACGCATATATATTCCGTTCTTACACATATATATTCAGTTCTTACACATATATATTCAGTTCTTACACATATACATTCAGTTCTTACACATATATATTCAGTTCTTACGCATATATATTCCGTCCTTACGCATATATATTCAGTTCTTACACATATATATTCAGTTCTTACGCATATATATTCCGTTCTTACGCATATATATTCCGTTCTTACGCTTATATATTCAGTTCTTACACATATATATTCATTTCTTACACATATATATTCCGTTTTACACATATATTAAGTTCTTACACATATATATTCAGTTCTTACACATATATATTCAGTTCCTACACATATATATTCAGTTCTGACACATATATATTCAGTTCTTACAAATATATTTCCGTTCTTACGCATATATATTCAGTTCTTACGAATATAATCAGTTCTTACGCATATATATTCAGTTCTTACACATATATATTCAGTTCTTACAAATATATATTAAGTTCTTACGCATATATATTCAGTTCTTACTCATATATATTCCGTTCTTACGCATATATATTTCGTTCTTATACATATATAATCAGTTCTTAAACATATATATTCAGTTCTTACACGTATATATTCAGTTCTTACGCATATATATTCCGTTTTAAAGCATATATTCAGCTCTTACGCATATATTCAGTTCTTACGCATATATACTCCGTTCTTACACATATATATTTAGTTCTTACACATATATATTCAGTACTTACACATATATATTCAGTTCTTACACATATATATTCAGTTCTTACACATATATATACCGTTCTTACAAATATATATTCCGTTTTTACGCATATATATTCAGTTCTTACGCATATATTCAGTTCTTACGCATATATATTCAGTTCTTACACATATATATTCAGTTCTTACGCATATATATTCAGTTCTTACACATATATATTCCGTTCTTACGCATATATATTCAGTTCTTACACATATAGATTCAGTTCTTACACATATATATTCAGTTCATACACATATATATTCCGATCTTACGCATATATATTCCGTTCTTACGCATATATATTCAGTTCTTACACATATATATTCCGTTCTTACACATATATATTAAGTTCTTACAGATATATATTCAGTTCTTACACATATATAATCAGTTCTTACACATATATATTCAGTTCTTACACATATATATTCAGTTCTTACACATATATATACAGTTCTTACTCATATATATTCCGTCCTTACGCATATATATTCCGTTCTTACGCTTATATATTCAGTTCTTACACATATATATTCATTTCTTACACATATATATTCCGTTCTTACACATATATTAAGTTCTTACACATATATATTCAGTTCTTACAAATATATATTCCGTTTCTTACGCATATATATTCA
Source organism: Cyrtodaria siliqua (assembly GCA_037043455.1). Classification (NCBI taxonomy): domain Eukaryota; kingdom Metazoa; phylum Mollusca; class Bivalvia; order Adapedonta; family Hiatellidae; genus Cyrtodaria; species Cyrtodaria siliqua. The sequence continues at coordinate 24,415 of JAWPHD010014279.1, read as the reverse complement.
GTTCTTACGAATATAATCAGTTCTTACGCATATATATTCAGTTCTTACACATATATATTCAGTTCTTACAAATATATATTCAGTTCTTACGCATATATATTGAGTTCTTACTCATATATATTCCGTTCTTACGCATATATATTCCGTTCTTATACATATATATTCAGTTCTTACACATATATATTCAGTTCTTACACAATTATATTCAGTTCTTACGCATATATATACAGTTCTTACACATATAATTCAGTTCTTACACATATATATTCAGTTCTTACACATATATATTCAGTTCTGACACATATATATTCAGTTCTTACAAATATATATTCCGTTCTTACGCATATATATTCAGTTCTTACGAATATATTCAGTTCTTACGCATATATTTTCAGTTTTTACGCATATATATTCAGTTCTTACACATATATATTCAGTTCTTACACATATATATTCAGTTCTTACGCATATATATTCCGTTATAACACATATATATTCAGTTCTTACAGATATATATTCAGTTCTTACACATATATATTCAGTTCTTACACTATATATTCAGTCTTACCCATATATATTCTGTTCTTACGCATATATATTCAGTTCTTACGCATATATATTCCGTTTTACGCATATATTCAGTTCTTACGCATATATTCAGTTCTTACGCATATATACTCCGTTCTTACACATATATATTCAGTTCTTACACATATATATTATCAGTTCTTACACATATATATTCAGTTCTTACACATATATATTCAGTTCTTACGCATATATATTCCGTTCTTACACATATATATTCAGTTCTTACGCATATATTTCAGTTCTTACACATATATATTCCGTTCTTACACATATATATTCAGTTCTTACAAATAATATATTCAGTTCTTACACATATATATTCAGTTCTTACACATATATATTCAGTTCTTACACATATATATTCCATTCTTACGCATATATATTCCGTTCTTACGCATATATTCAGTTCTTACGCATTTATTTCAGTTTTTACGCATATATATTCAGTTCTTACACATATATATTCAGTTCTTACACATATATATTCAGTTCTTACGCATATATATTCAGTTCTTACGCATATATATTCCGTTCTAACGCATATATATTCAGTTCTTACGCATATATATTCCGTTCTTACGCATATATATTCAGTTCTTACACATATATATTCAGTTCTTACACATATATATTCATTTCTTACACATATATATTCAGTTCTTACACATATATATTCAGTACTTACAAATATATATTCCGTTCTTACGCATATATATTCTGTTCTTACGCATATATTCAGTTCTTACGCATATATATTCAGTTCTTACACATATATATTCAGTTCTTACGCTTATATATTCCGTTCTTACACATATATATTCAGTTCTTACAAATATATATTCAGTTCTTACACATATATATTCAGTTCTTACGCATATATATTCAGTTCTTACACATATATATTCCGTTCTGATGCATATATATTCAGTTCTTACACATATATATTCAGTTCTTTCGCATATATGTTCCTTTCTTACGCTTATATATTCCGTTCTTACGCATATATATTCCATTCTTACGCATATATATTCCGTTCTTACGCATATATATTCCGTTCTTACGCATATATGTTCCGTTCTTACGCATATATATTCCGTTCTTACGCATATATATTCAGTTCTTACGCATATATTTTCAGTTCTTACGCATATACATTCAGTTCTTACACATATATATTCAGTTCTTACACATATATATTCAGTTCTTACACATATATATTCAGTTCTTACACATATATATTCAGTTCTTACACATATATTCCGTTATTACGCATATATATTCAGTTCTTACGCATATATATTCAGTTGTTACGCATATATTCAGTTCTTACGCATTGATTTTCAGTTTTTACGCATATATATTCAGTTATAACACATATATATTCAGTTCTTACACATATATATTCAGTTCTTACGCATATATAGTTCTTACACATATATATTCCGTTCTGATGCATATATATTCCGTTCTAACACATATATATTCCGTTCTTACGCATATATATTCCGTTCTTACGCATAGATATTCCGTTCTTACGCATAGATATTCCGTTCTTACGCATATATATTCCGTTCTTACGCATATATATTCCGTTCTTAGGCATATATATTCCGTTCTTACGCATATTTATTCCGTTCTTACACATATATATTCAGTTCTTACACATATATATTCAGTTCTTACTCATATTATATTCCGTTTTTTACGCATATATATTCCGTTATAACACATATATATTCAGTTCTTACAGATATATATTCAGTTCTTACACATATATATTCAGTTCTTACACATATATATTCAGTTCTTACCCATATATATTCTGTTCTTACGCATATATATTCCGTTCATACGCATATATATTCCATTTTTACGCATAGATTTAGTTCTTACGCATATATTCAGTTCTTACGCATATATACTCTGTTCTTACACATATATATTCAGTTCTTACGCATATATATTCAGTTCTTACGCAAATATATTCCGTTCTTTCGCATATATATTCAGTTCTTACACATATATATTCAGTTCTTACACATATATATTCCGTTCTTACGAATATATATTCAGTTCTTATGCATATATATTCCGTTCTTACGCATATATATTCAGTTCTTACGCATATATATTCAGTTCTTACGCATATATATTCAGTTCTTACGCATATATTTTCAGTTCTTACGCACATACATTCAGTTCTTACACATATATATTCAGTTCTTACTCATATATATTCAGTTCTTACACATATATATTCAGTTCTTACACATATATATTCAGTTCTTACACACATATAATCAGCTCTTACGCATATATTCCGTTCTTACGCATATATATTCAGTTCTGATGCATATATATTCAGTTCTTACACATATATATTCAGTTGTTACGCATATATATTCAGTTCTTTCGCATATATATTCAGTTCTTACGCATATATATTCCGTTCTTACACATATATATTCAGTTCTTACACATATATATTCCGTTCTTACGCATATATATTCCGTTCTTACGCATATATATTCCGTTCTTACGCATATATATTCCGTTCTTACGCATTTATATTCAGTTCTTAGGCATATATATTCAGTTCTTACGCATATTTATTCCGTTCTTACACATATATATTCAGTTCTTACACATATATATTCAGTTCTTACACATATATATTCAGTTTTTACTCATATATATTCAGTTCTTACACATATATATTCAGTTCTTACGCATATATATTCCGTTCTTACGCATATATATTCCTTCCTTACGCATATATATTCCGTTCTTACGCATATATATTCAGTTCTTAGGCATATATATTCCGTTCTTACGCATATATATTCAGTCCTTACACATATATATTCAGTTCTTACACATATATATTCAGTTCTTACGCATATATATTCAGTTCTTACACATATATATTCAGTTCTTACACATATATATTCAGTTCTTACACATATATATTCAGTTCTTATACATATATATTCCGTTCTTACGCATATGTATTCAGTACATACACATATATATTCAGTTCTTACACATATATATTCAGTTCTTACTCATATTATATTCCGTTTTTTACGCATATATATTCCGTTATAACACATATATATTCAGTTCTTACAGATATATATTCAGTTCTTACACATATATATTTAGTTCTTACACATATATATTCAGTTCTTACCCATATATATTCTGTTCTTACGCATATATATTCCGTTCTTACGCATATATATTCCGTTTTTACGCATATATTCAGTTCTTACGCATATATTCAGTTCTTACGCATATATACTCCGTTCTTACACATATATATTCAGTTCTTACACATATATATAATCAGTTCTTACACATATATATTCAGTTCTTACACATATATATTCAGTTCTTACGCATATATATTCAGTTCTTACACATATATATTCAGTTCTTACGCATATATATTCAGTTCTTACACATATATATTCCGTTCTTACACATATATATTCAGTTCTTACAAATAATATATTCAGTTCTTACACATATATATTCAGTTCTTACACATATATATTCAGTTCTTACACATATATATTCCATTCTTACGCATATATATTCCGTTCTTACGCATATAATCAGTTCTTACGCATATATTTTCAATTTTACGCATATATATTCAGTTCTTACACATATATATTCAGTTCTTACACATATATATTCAGTTCTTACGCATATATATTCCGTTATAACACATATATATTCAGTTCTTACAGATATATATACAGTTCTTACACATATATATTCAGTTCTTACACATATATATTCAGTTCTTACCATATATATTCTGTTCTTACGCATATATATTCCGTTCTTACGCATATATATTCCGTTTTTACGCATATATTCAGTTCTTACGATATATCAGTTCTTACGCATATATACTCCGTTCTTACACATATATATTCAGTTCTTACACATATATATAATCAGTTCTTACACATATATATTCAGTTATTACACATATATATTCAGTTCTTACGCATATATATTCAGTTCTTACACATATATATTCAGTTCTTACGCATATATATTCAGTTCTTACACATATATATTCCGTTCTTACACATATATATTCAGTTCTTACAAATAATATATTCAGTTCTTATACATATATATTCAGTTCTTACACATATATATTCAGTTCTTACACATATATATTCCATTCTTACGCATATATATTCCGTTCTTACGATATTCAGTTCTTACGCATATATTCAGTTTTACGCATATATATTCAGTTCTTACACATATATATTCCGTTCTTACACATATATATTCAGTTCTTACGCATATATTCATTCTTACGCATATATATTCCGTTCTAACGCATATATATTCCGTTCTTACGCATATATATTCAGTTCTTACAGCATATATTCCGTTCTTAAGCATATATATTCCGTTCTTACGCTATATTCCGTTCTTACGCATATATATTCCGTTCTTACGCATATATATTCCGTTCTTAGCATATATATTCAGTTCTAGATATATATTCAGTTCTTACGCATATATATTCAGTTCTTAGCATATATATTCCGTTCTTACGCATATATATTCCGTTCTTACGCATATATATTCAGTTCTTAGCAATATATCCGTTCTTACTATATATTCAGTTCTTACGCATATATATTCAGTTCTTATGCATATATATTCGTTCTTACGCATATATATTCCGTTCTTACGCATATATATCAGTTCTTAGCATATATATTCCGTTCTTACCATATATATCAGTTCTTACGCATATATATTCAGTTCTTTCGCATATATATATCAGTTCTTACGCAATATATATTCCGTTCTTACGCATATATATTCAGTTCTTACAGCATATATATTCAGTTCTTACACATATATATTCAGTTTCTTACACATATATATTCAGTTCTTACACATATATATTCAGTACTTGCAATATATATTCAGTTCTTACGCATATATATTCAGTTCTTACGCATATATTCAGTTCTTACGCATATATATTCAGTTCTTACACATATATATTCAGTTCTTACGCTTATATATTCCGTTCTTACACATATATATTCATATTCCGTTCTTACACATATATATTCAGTTCTTACAAATATATATTCAGTTCTTACACATATATATTCAGTTCTTACGCATATATATTCAGTTCTTACACATATGTATTCCGTTCTGATGCATATATATTCAGTTCTTACACATATATATTCAGTTCTTACGCATATATATTCAGTTCTTTCGCATATATGTTCCGTTCTTACGCTTATATATTCCGTTCTTACGCATATATATTCCGTTCTTACGCATATATATTTCATTCTTACGCATATATATTCCGTTCTTACGCATATATATTCCGTTCTTACGCATATATGTTCCGTTCTTACGCATATATATTCCGTTCTTACGCATATATATTCAGTTCTTACGCATATATTTTCAGTTCTTACGCATATACATTCAGTTCTTACACATATATATTCAGTTCTTACACATATATATACAGTTCTTACACATATATATTCAGTTCTTACACATATATATTCAGTTCTTACACATATATTCCGTTCTTAAGCATATATATTCAGTTCTAACGCATATATATTCAGTTGTTACGCATATATTCAGTTCTTACGCATTGATTTTCAGTTTTTACGCATATATATTCAGTTATAACACATATATATTCAGTTCTTACACATATATATTCAGTTCTTACGCATATATATTCAGTTCTTACACATATATATTCCGTTCTGATGCATATATATTCAGTTCTAACACATATATATTCAGTTCTTACGCATATATATTCAGTTCTTTCGCATATATATTCAGATCTTACGCATATATATTCCGTTCTTACACATATATATTCAGTTCTTACACATATATATTCCGTTCTTACGCATATATATTCCGTTCTTACGCATAGATATTCCGTTCTTACGCATAGATATTCCGTTCTTACGCATATATATTCCGTTCTTACGCATATATATTCCGTTCTAACGCATATATATTCCGTTCTTAGGCATATATATTCCGTTCTTACGCATATTTATTCCGTTCTTACACATATATATTCAGTTCTTACACATATATATTCAGTTCTTACTCATATTATATTCCGTTTTTTACGCATATATATTCCGTTATAACACATATATATTCAGTTCTTACAGATATATATTCAGTTCTTACACATATATATTCAGTACTTACACATATATATTCAGTTCTTACCCATATATATTCTGTTCTTACGCATATATATTCCGTTCTTACGCATATATATTCCGTTTTTACGCATATATTCAGTTCTTACGCATATATTCAGTTCTTACGCATATATACTCCGTTCTTACACATATATATTCAGTTCTTACACATATATATAATCAGTTCTTACACATATATATTCAGTTCTTACACATATATATTCAGTTCTTACGCATATATATTCAGTTCTTACGCATATATATTCCGTTCTTACGCATATATATTCAGTTCTTACACATATATATTCAGTTCTTACACATATATATTCATTTCTTACACATATATATTCAGTTCTTACACATATATATTCAGTACTTGCAAATATATATTCCGTTCTTACGCATATATATTCAGTTCTTACGCATATATTCAGTTCTTACGCATATATATTCAGTTCTTACACATATATATTCAGTTCTTACGCTTATATATTCCGTTCTTACACATATATATTCAGTTCTTACAAATATATATTCAGTTCTTACACATATATATTCAGTTCTTACGCATATATATTCAGTTCTTACACATATGTATTCCGTTCTGATGCATATATATTCAGTTCTTACACATATATATTCAGTTCTTACGCATATATATTCAGTTCTTTCGCATATATGTTCCGTTCTTACGCTTATATATTCCGTTCTTACGCATATATATTCCGTTCTTACGCATATATATTTCATTCTTACGCATATATATTCCGTTCTTACGCATATATATTCCGTTCTTACGCATATATGTTCCGTTCTTACGCATATATATTCCGTTCTTACGCATATATATTCAGTTCTTACGCATATATTTTCAGTTCTTACGCATATACATTCAGTTCTTACACATATATATTCAGTTCTTACACATATATATACAGTTCTTACACATATATATTCAGTTCTTACACATATATATTCAGTTCTTACACATATATTCCGTTCCTAAGCATATATATTCAGTTCTAACGCATATATATTCAGTTGTTACGCATATATTCAGTTCTTACGCATTGATTTTCAGTTTTTACGCATATATATTCAGTTATAACACATATATATTCAGTTCTTACACATATATATTCAGTTCTTACGCATATATATTCAGTTCTTACACATATATATTCCGTTCTGATGCATATATATTCAGTTCTAACACATATATATTCAGTTCTTACGCATATATATTCAGTTCTTTCGCATATATATTCAGATCTTACGCATATATATTCCGTTCTTACACATATATATTCAGTTCTTACACATATATATTCCGTTCTTACGCATATATATTCCGTTCTTACGCATAGATATTCCGTTCTTACGCATAGATATTCCGTTCTTACGCATATATATTCCGTTCTTACGCATATATATTCCGTTCTTACGCATATATATTCCGTTCTTAGGCATATATATTCCGTTCTTACGCATATTTATTCCGTTCTTACACATATATATTCAGTTCTTACACATATATATTCAGTTCTTACTCATATTATATTCCGTTTTTTACGCATATATATTCCGTTATAACACATATATATTCAGTTCTTACAGATATATATTCAGTTCTTACACATATATATTCAGTACTTACACATATATATTCAGTTCTTACCCATATATATTCTGTTCTTACGCATATATATTCCGTTCTTACGCATATATATTCCGTTTTTACGCATATATTCAGTTCTTACGCATATATTCAGTTCTTACGCATATATACTCCGTTCTTACACATATATATTCAGTTCTTACACATATATATAATCAGTTCTTACACATATATATTCAGTTCTTACACATATATATTCAGTTCTTACTCATATATATTCAGTTCTTACACATATATATTCAGTTCTTACGCATATATATTCAGTTCTTACACATATATATTCCGTTCTTACACATATATATTCAGTTCTTACAAATAATATATTCAGTTCTTACACATATATATTCAGTTCTTACACATATATATTCAGTTCTTACACATATATATTCCATTCTTACGCATATATATTCCGTTCTTACGCATATATTCAGTTCTTACGCATATATTTTCAGTTCTTACACATATATATTCAGTACTTACAAATATATATTCTGTTCTTACGCATATATATTCAGTTCTTACGCATATATTCAGTTCTTACGCATATATATTCAGTTCTTACACATATATATTCAGTTCTTACGCTTATATATTCCGTTCTTACACATATATATTCAGTTCTTACAAATATATATTCAGTTTTTACACATATATATTCAGTTCTTACGCATATATATTCAGTTCTTACACATATATATTCCGTTCTGATGCATATATATTCAGTTCTTACACATATATATTCAGTTCTTACGCATATATATTCAGTTCTTTCGCATATATGTTCCGTTCTTACATTTATTTATTCCGTTCTTACGCATATATATTCCGTTCTTACGCATATATATTCCATTCTTACGCATATATATTCCGTTCTTACGCATATATATTCCATTCTTACGCATATATGTTCCGTTCTTACGCATATATATTCCGTTCTTACGCATAAATATTCAGTTCTTACGCATATATTTTCAGTTCTTACGCATATACATTCAGTTCTTACACATATATATTCAGTTCTTACACATATATATACAGTTCTTACACATATATATTCAGTTCTTACACATATATATTCAGTTCTTACACATATATTCCGTTCTTACGCATATATATTCAGTTCTTACGCATATATATTCAGTTGTTACGCATATATGCAGTTCTTACGCATTGATTTTCAGTTTTTACGCATATATATTCAGTTATAACACATATATATTCAGTTCTTACACATATATATTCAGTTCTTACGCATATATATTCAGTTCTTACACATATATATTCAGTTCTTACGCTTATATATTCCGTTCTTACACATATATATTCAGTTCTTACAAATATATATTCAGTTCTTACACATATACATTCAGTTCTTACGCATATATATTCAGTTCTTACACATATATATTCCGTTCTGATGCATATATATTCAGTTCTTACACATATATATTCAGTTCTTACGCATATATATTCAGTTCTTTCGCATATATGTTACGTTCTTACGCTTATATATTCCGTTCTTACGCATATATATTCCGTTCTTACGCATATATATTCCATTCTTACGCATATATATTCCGTTCTTACGCATATATATTCCGTTCTTACGCATATATGTTCCGTTGTTACGCATATATATTCCGTTCTAACGCATATATATTCAGTTCTTACGCATATATTTTCAGTTCTTACGCATATACATTCAGTTCTTACACATATATATTCAGTTCTTACACATATATATACAGTTCTTACACATATATATTCAGTTCTTACACATATATATTCAGTTCTTACACATATATTCCGTTCTTACGCATATATATTTAGTTCTTACGCATATATATTCAGTTGTTACGCATATATTCAGTTCTTACGCATTGATTTTCAGTTTTTACGCATATATATTCAGTTATAACACATATATATTCAGTTCTTACACATATATATTCAGTTCTTACGCATATATATTCAGTTCTTACACATATATATTCCGTTCTGATGCATATATATTCAGTTCTTACACATAAATATTCAGTTCTTACGCATATATATTCAGTTCTTTCGCATATATATTCAGATCTTACGCATATATATTCCGTTCTAACACATATATATTCAGTTCTCACACATATATATTCCGTTCTTACGCATATATATTCCGTTCTTACGCATAGATATTCCGTTCTTACGCATAGATATTCCGTTCTTACGCATATATATTCCGTTCTTACGCATATATATTCCGTTCTTACGCATATATATTCCGTTCTTAGGCATATATATTCCGTTCTTACGCATATTTATTCCGTTCTTACACATATATATTCAGTTCTTACACATATATATTCAGTTCTTACTCATATTATATTCCGTTTTTTACGCATATGTATTTCGTTATAACACATATATATTCAGTTCTTACAGATATATATTCAGTTCTTACACATATATATTCAGTTCTTACACATATATATTCAGTTCTTACCCATATATATTCTGTTCTTACGCATATATATTCCGTTCTTACGCATATATATTCCGTTTTTACGCATATATTCAGTTCTTACGCATATATTCAGTTCTTACGCATATATACTCCGTTCTTACACATATATATTCAGTTCTTACACATATATATAATCAGTTCTTACACATATATATTCAGTTCTTACACATATATATTCAGTTCTTACGCATATATATTCAGTTCTTACACATATATATTCAGTTCTTACGCATATATATTCAGTTCTTACACATATATATTCCGTTCTTACACATATATATTCAGTTCTTACAAATAATATATTCAGTTCTTACACATATATATTCAGTTCTTACACATATATATTCAGTTCTTACACATATATATTCCATTCTTACGCATATATATTCCGTTCTTACGCATATATTCAGTTCTTACGCATATATTTTCAGTTTTTACGCATATATATTCAGTTCTTACACATATATATTCAGTTCTTATACATATATATTCAGTTCTTACGCATATATATTCAGTTCTTACGCATATATATTCCGTTCTAACGCATATATATTCCGTTCTTACCCATATATATTCAGTTCTTACAAATATATATTCAGTTCTTACACATATATATTCAGTTCTTACGCATATATATTCAGTTCTTACACATATATATTCCGTTCTGATGCATATATATTCAGTTCTTACACATATATATTCAGTTCTTACGCATATATATTCAGTTCTTACGCATATATATTCCGTTCTTACGCATATATATTCCTTCCTTACGCATATATATTCCGTTCTTACGCATATATATTCAGTTCTTAGGCATATATATTCCGTTCTTACGCATATATATTCAGTCCTTACACATATATATTCAGTTCTTACACATATATATTCAGTTCTTACGCATATATATTCAGTTATAACACATATATATTCAGTTCTTACACATATATATTCAGTTCTTACGCATATATATTCAGTTCTTACACATATATATTCCGTTCTGATGCATATATATTCAGTTCTTACACATATATATTCAGTTCTTACGCATATATATTCAGTTCTTTCGCATATATATTCAGATCTTACGCATATATATTCCGTTCTTACACATATATATTCAGTTCTTACACATATATATTCCGTTCTTACGCATATATATTCCGTTCTTACGCATAGATATTCCGTTCTTACGCATAGATATTCCATTCTTACGCATATATATTCCGTTCTTACGCATATATATTCCGTTCTTACGCATATATATTCCGTTCTTAGGCATATATATTCCGTTCTTACGCATATTTATTCCGTTCTTACACATATATATTCAGTTCTTACACATATATATTCAGTTCTTACTCATATTATATTCCGTTTTTTACGCATATATATTCCGTTATAACACATATATATTCAGTTCTTACAGATATATATTCAGTTCTTACACATATATATTCAGTTCTTACACATATATATTCAGTTCTTACCCATATATATTCTGTTCTTACGCATATATATTCAGTTCTTACGCATATATTCAGTTCTTACGCATATATACTCCGTTCTTACACATATATATTAAGTTCTTACACATATATATAATCAGTTCTTACACATATATATTCAGTTCTTACACATATATATTCAGTTCTTACGCATATATATTCAGTTCTTACACATATATATTCAGTTCTTACGCATATATATTCAGTTCTTACACATATATATTCCGTTCTTACACATATATATTCAGTTCTTACAAATAATATATTCAGTTCTTACACATATATATTCAGTTCTTACACATATATATTCAGTTCTTACACATACATATTCCATTCTTACGCATATATATTCCGTTCTTACGCATATATTCAGTTCTTACGCATATATTTTCAGTTTTTACGCATATATATTCAGTTCTTACACATATATATTCAGTTCTTACACATATATATTCAGTTCTTACGCATATATATTCCGTTATAACACATATATATTCAGTTCTTACAGATATATATTCAGTTCTTACACATATATATTCAGTTCTTACACATATATATTCAGTTCTTACCCATATATATTCCGTTCTTACGCATATATATTCCGTTCTTACGCATATATATTCCGTTTTTACGCATATATTCAGTTCTTATGCATATATTCAGTTCTTACGCATATATACTCCGTTCTTACACATATATATTCAGTTCTTACACATATATATAATCAGTTCTTACACATATATATTCAGTTCTTACACATATATATTCAGTTCTTACGCATATATATTCAGTTCTTACACATATATATTCAGTTCTTACGCATATATATTCAGTTCTTACACATATATATTCCGTTCTTACACATATATATTCAGTTCTTACAAATAATATATTCAGTTCTTACACATATATATTCAGTTCTTACACATATATATTCAGTTCTTACACATATATATTCCATTCTTACGCATATATATTCCGTTCTTACGCATATATTCAGTTCTTACGCATATATTTTCAGTTTTTACGCATATATATTCAGTTCTTACACATATATATTCAGTTCTTACACATATATATTCAATTCTTACGCATATATATTCAGTTCTTACGCATATATATTCCGTTCTATCGCATATATATTCCGTTCTTACGCATATATATTCAGTTCTTACACATATATATTCCGTTCTTAAGCATATATATTCCGTTCTTACGCAGATATATTCCGTTCTTACGCATATATATTCCGTTCTTACGCATATATATTCCGTTCTTACGCATATATATTCAGTTCCTAGGCATATATATTCAGTTCGTACGCATATATATTCAGTTCTTATGCATATATATTCCGTTCTTACGCATATATATTCCGTTCTTACGCATATATATTCAGTTCTTACACATATATATTCAGTTCTTACGCATATATATTCAGTTCTTTCGCATATATATTCAGTACTTACGCATATATATTCCGTTCTTACGCATATATTTTCAGTTCTTACACATATATATTCAGTTCTTACACATATATATTCATTTCTTACACATATATATTCAGTTCTTACACATATATATTCAGTACTTACAAATATATATTCCGTTCTTACGCATATATATTCAGTTCTTACGCATATATTCAGTTCTTACGCATATATATTCAGTTCTTACACATATATATTCAGTTCTTACGCTTATATATTCCGTTCTTACACATATATATTCAGTTCTTACAAATATATATTCAGTTCTTACACATATATATTCAGTTCTTACGCATATATATTCCGTTCTTACACATATATATTCCGTTCTGATGCATATATATTCAGTTCTTACACATATATATTCAGTTCTTACGCATATATATTCAGTTCTTTCGCATATATGTTCTGTTCTTAAGCTTATATATTCCGTTCTTACGCATATATATTCCGTTCTTACGCATATACATCCATTCTTACGCATATATATTCCGTTCTTACGCATATATATTCCGTTCTTACGCATATATGTTCCGTTCTTACGCATATATATTCCGTTCTTACGCATATATATTCAGTTCTTACGCATATATTTTCAATTCTTACGCATATACATTCAGTTCTTACACATATATATTCAGTTCTTACACATATATATACAGTTCTTACACATATATATTCAGTTCTTAAACATATATATTCAGTTCTTACACATATATTCCGTTCTTACGCATATATATTCAGTTCTTACGCATATATATTCAGTTGTTACGCATATATTCAGTTCTTACGCATTGATTTTCAGTTTTAACGCATATATATTCAGTTATAACACATATATATTCAGTTCTTACACATATATATTCAGTTCTTACGCATATATATTCAGTTCTTACACATATATATTCCGTTCTGATGCATATATATTCAGTTCTTACACATATATATTCAGTTCTTACGCATATATATTCAGTTCTTTCGCATATATATTCAGATCTTACGCATATATATTCCGTTCTTACACATATATATTCAGTTCTTACACATATATATTCCGTTCTTACGCATAGATATTCCGTTCTTACGCATATATATTCCGTTCTTACGCATATATATTCCGTTCTTACGCATATATATTCCGTTCTTAGGCATATATATTCCGTTCTTACGCATATTTATTCCGTTCTTTCACATATATATTCAGTTCTTACACATATATATTCAGTTCTTACTCATATATATTCAGTTCTTACACATATATATTCAGTTCTTACGCATATATATTCCGTTCTTACCCATATATATTCCTTTCTTACGCATATATATTCCGTTCTTACGCATATATATTCAGTTCTTAGGCATATATATTCCGTTCTTACGCATATATATTCAGTCCTTACACATATATATTCAGTTCTGACACATATATATTCAGTTCTTACGCATATATATTCAGTTCTTACACATATATATTCAGTTCTTACACATATATATTCAGTTCTCACACATATATATTCAGTTCTTACACATATATATTCAGTTCTCACACATATATATTCAGTTTTTATACATATATATTCCGTTCTTACGCATATATATTCAGTACTTACACATATATATTCCGTTCTTACACATATATATTCAGTTCTTACAAATATATATTCAGTTCTTACACATATATATTCAGTTCTTACGCATATATATTCAGTTCTTACACATATATATTCCGTTCTGATGCATATATATTCAGTTCTTACACATATATATTCAGTTCTTACGCATATATATTCAGTTCTTTCGCATATATGTTCCGTTCTTACGCTTATATATTCCGTTCTTACGCATATATATTCCGTTCTTACGCATATATATTCCATTCTTACGCATATATATTCCGTTCTTACGCATATATATTCCGTTCTTACGCATATATGTTCCGTTCTTACGCATATATATTCCGTTCTTACGCATATATATTCAGTTCTTACGCATATATTTTCAGTTCTTACGCATATACATTCAGTTCTTACACATATATATTCAGTTCTTACACATATATATACAGTTCTTACACATATATATTCAGTTCTTACACATATATATTCAGTTCTTACACATATATTCCGTTCTCACGCATATATATTCAGTTCTTACGCATATATATTCAGTTGTTACGCATATATTCAGTTCTTACGCATTGATTTTCAGTTTTTACGCATATATATTTAGTTATAACACATATATATTCAGTTCTTACACATATATATTCAGTTCTTACGCATATATATTCAGTTCTTACACATATATATTCCGTTCTGATGCATATATATTCAGTTCTTACACATATATATTCAGTTCTTACGCATATATATTCAGTTCTTTCGCATATATATTCAGATTTTACGCATATATATTCCGTTCTTACACATATATATTCAGTTCTTACACATATATATTGCGTTCTTACGCATATATATTCCGTTCTTACGCATATATATTCCGTTCTTACGCATATATATTCCGTTCTTACGCATATATATTCCGTTCTTACGCATATATATTCCGTTCTTAGGCATATATATTCCGTTCTTACGCATATTTATTCCGTTCTTACACATATATATTCAGTTCTTACACATATATATTCAGTTCTTACACATATATATTCAGTTCTCACACATATATATTCAGTTCTTACACATATATATTCAGTTCTTACACATATATATTCAGTTCTTATACATATATATTCCGTTCTTACGCATATATATTCAGTACTTACACATATATATTCAGTTCTTACACATATATATTCAGTTCTTACTCATATATATTCCGTTCTTACTCATATATATTCCGTTATTACACATATATATTCAGTTCTTACACATATATATTCAATTCTGACACATTTATATTCTGTTCTTACGCATATATATTCCGTTCTTACGCATATATATTCAGTTCTTACGCATATATATTCAGTTCTTACACATATATATTCAGTTCTTACGCATATATATTCAGTTCTTACACATATATATTCCGTTCTTACACATATATATTCAGTTCTTACACATAATATATTCAGTTCTTACACATATATATTCAGTTCTTACACATATATATTCAGTTCTTACACATATATATTCCATTCTTACGCATATATATTCCGTTCTTACGCATATATTCAGTTCTTACGCATATATTTTCAGTTTTTACGCATATATTTTCAGTTCTTACGCATATACATTCAGTTCTTACACATATATATTCAGTTCTTACACATATATATACAGTTCTTACACATATATATTCAGTTCTTACACATATATATTCAGTTCTTACACATATATTCCGTTCTCACGCATATATATTCAGTTCTAACGCATATATATTCAGTTGTTACGCATATATTCAGTTCTTACGCATTGATTTTCAGTTTTTACGCATATATATTTAGTTATAACACATATATATTCAGTTCTTACACATATATATTCAGTTCTTACGCATATATATTCAGTTCTTACACATATATATTCCGTTCTGATGCATATATATTCAGTTCTTACACATATATATTCAGTTCTTACGCATATATATTCAGTTCTTTCGCATATATATTCAGATTTTACGCATATATATTCCGTTCTTACACATATATATTCAGTTCTTACACATATATATTGCGTTCTTACGCATATATATTCCGTTCTTACGCATATATATTCCGTTCTTACGCATATATATTCCGTTCTTACGCATATATATTCCGTTCTTACGCATATATATTCCGTTCTTAGGCATATATATTCCGTTCTTACGCATATTTATTCCGTTCTTACACATATATATTCAGTTCTTACACATATATATTCAGTTCTTACACATATATATTCAGTTCTCACACATATATATTCAGTTCTTACACATATATATTCAGTTCTTACACATATATATTCAGTTCTTATACATATATATTCCGTTCTTACGCATATATATTCAGTACTTACACATATATATTCAGTTCTTACACATATATATTCAGTTCTTACTCATATATATTCCGTTCTTACTCATATATATTCCGTTATTACACATATATATTCAGTTCTTACACATATATATTCAATTCTGACACATTTATATTCAGTTCTTACACATATATATTCAGTTCTTACCCATATATATTCTGTTCTTACGCATATATATTCCGTTCTTACGCATATATATTCAGTTCTTACGCATATATATTCAGTTCTTACACATATATATTCAGTTCTTACGCATATATATTCAGTTCTTACACATATATATTCCGTTCTTACACATATATATTCAGTTCTTACACATAATATATTCAGTTCTTACACATATATATTCAGTTCTTACACATATATATTCAGTTCTTACACATATATATTCCATTCTTACGCATATATATTCCGTTCTTACGCATATATTCAGTTCTTACGCATATATTTTCAGTTTTTACGCATATATATTCAGTTCTTACACATATATATTCAGTTCTTACACATATATATTCAGTTCTTACGCATATATATTCAGTTCTTACGCATATATATTCCGTTCTTACGCATATATATTCCGTTCTTACGCATATATATTCAGTTCTTACACATATATATTCCGTTCTTAAGCATATATATTCCGTTCTTACTCAGATATATTCCGTTCTTACGCATATATATTCCGTTCTTACGCATATATATTCCGTTCGTACGCATATATATTCAGTTCTTAGGCATATATATTCAGTTCTTACACATATATATTCCGTTCTTACGCATATATATTCAGTTCTTACACATATATATTCAATTTTTACATATATATATTCATTTCTTACACATATATATTCAGTTCTTACACATATATATTCAGTTCTTACAAATATATATTCCGTTCTTACGCATATATATTCAGTTCTTACGCATATATTCAGTTCTTACGCATTTATATTCAGTTCTTACACATATATATTCAGTTCTGACGCATATATATTCCGTTCTTACACATATATATTCAGTTCTTACACATATATATTTAGTTCTTACGCATATATATTCAGTTCTTACGCATATATTTTTAGTTCTTACGCATATACATTCAGTTCTTACACATATATATTCAGTTCTTACACATATATATTCAGTTCTTACACATATATATACAGTTCTTACACATATATATTCAGTTCTTAAATATATATATTCAGTTCTTACGCATATATTCCGTTCTGACGCATATATATTCAGTTCTTACGCATATATATTCAGTTCTTACGCATATATTCAGTTCTTACGCATTGATTTTCAGTTTTTACGCATATATATTCAGTTGTTACACATATATATTCAGTTTTTACGCATATATATTCAGTTCTTACACATATATCTTCCGTTCTGATGCATATATATTTAGTTCTTACACATATATATTCAGTTCTTACGCATATATATTCAGCTCTTTCGCATATATATTCAGTTCTTACGCATACATATTCCGTTCTTACACATATATATTCAATTCTTACACATATATATTCCGTTCTTACGCATATATATTCCGTTCTTATGCATAGATATTCCGTTCTTACGCATATATATTCCGTTCTTACGCATATATATTCAGTTCTTACGCTTATATATTCAGTTCTTACACATATATATTCAGTTCTTACACATATATATTCCGTTCTTACACATATATATTCAGTTCTTACTCATATATATTCCGTTCTTACGCATATATATTCATTTCTTACACACAAATATTCAGTTCTTACACATAGATATTCAGTTCTTACACATATATATTCAGTTCTTACACGTATATATTCAGTTCTTACCCATATATATTCCGTTCTTACGCTTATATATTCCGTTCTTACGCTTATATATTCCGTTTTTACGCATATATTCAGTTCTTACGCATATATTCAGTTCTTACGCATATATACTCCGTTCTAACACATATACATTCAGTTCTTACATATATATATTCAGTTCTTACACATATATATTTAGTTCTTACGCATATATATTCAGTTCTTACGCATATATTTTCAGTTCTTACGCATATACATTCAGTTTTTACACATATATATTCAGTTCTTACACATATATATTCAGTTCTTACACATATATATTCAGTTCTTACACATATATATTCAGTTCTTACACACATATAATCAGCTCTTACGCATATATTCCGTACTTACGCATATATATTAAGTTCTTACGAATATATTCAGTTTTTACGCATATATATTCGGTTCTTACACATATATATTTAGTTCTTACGCATATATATTCAGTTGTTACGCATATATTCAGTTCTTACGCATTGATTTTCAGTTTTTACGCATATATATTTAGTTATAACACATATATATTCAGTTCTTACACATATATATTCAGTTCTTACGCATATATATTCAGTTCTTACACATATATATTCCGTTCTG
Organism: Cyrtodaria siliqua; assembly: GCA_037043455.1. Classification (NCBI taxonomy): domain Eukaryota; kingdom Metazoa; phylum Mollusca; class Bivalvia; order Adapedonta; family Hiatellidae; genus Cyrtodaria; species Cyrtodaria siliqua. Next base: position 3,880 of record JAWPHD010014279.1, on the reverse strand, counting down.
ATGCATATATATTCAGTTCTTACACATATATATTCAGTTCTTACGCATATATATTCAGTTCTTTCGCATATATATTCAGATTTTACGCATATATATTCCGTTCTTACACATATATATTCAGTTCTTACACATATATATTGCGTTCTTACGCATATATATTCCGTTCTTACGCATATATATTCCGTTCTTACGCATATATATTCCGTTCTTACGCATATATATTCCGTTCTTACGCATATATATTCCGTTCTTAGGCATATATATTCCGTTCTTACGCATATTTATTCCGTTCTTACACATATATATTCAGTTCTTACACATATATATTCAGTTCTTACACATATATATTCAGTTCTCACACATATATATTCAGTTCTTACACATATATATTCAGTTCTTACACATATATATTCAGTTCTTATACATATATATTCCGTTCTTACGCATATATATTCAGTACTTACACATATATATTGTTCTTACACATATATATTCAGTTCTTACTCATATATATTCCGTTCTTACTCATATATATTCCGTTATTACACATATATATTCAGTTCTTACACATATATATTCAATTCTGACACATTTATATTCTGTTCTTACGCATATATATTCCGTTCTTACGCATATATATTCAGTTCTTACGCATATATATTCAGTTCTTACACATATATATTCAGTTCTTACGCATATATATTCAGTTCTTACACATATATATTCCGTTCTTACACATATATATTCAGTGTTCTTACACATAATATATTCAGTTCTTACACATATATATTCAGTTCTTACACATATATATTCAGTTCTTACACATATATATTCCATTCTTACGCATATATATTCCGTTCTTACGCATATATTCAGTTCTTACGCATATATTTTCAGTTTTTACGCATATATTTTCAGTTCTTACGCATATACATTCAGTTCTTACACATATATATTCAGTTCTTACACATATATATACAGTTCTTACACATATATATTCAGTTCTTACACATATATATTCAGTTCTTACACATATATTCCGTTCTCACGCATATATATTCAGTTCTAACGCATATATATTCAGTTGTTACGCATATATTCAGTTCTTACGCATTGATTTTCAGTTTTTACGCATATATATTTAGTTATAACACATATATATTCAGGTTCTTACACATATATATTCAGTTCTTACGCATATATATTCAGTTCTTACACATATATATTCCGTTCTGATGCATATATATTCAGTTCTTACACATATATATTCAGTTCTTACGCATATATATTCAGTTCTTTCGCATATATATTCAGATTTTACGCATATATATTCCGTTCTTACACATATATATTCAGTTCTTACACATATATATTGCGTTCTTACGCATATATATTCCGTTCTTACGCATATATATTCCGTTCTTACGCATATATATTCCGTTCTTACGCATATATATTCCGTTCTTACGCATATATATTCCGTTCTTAGGCATATATATTCCGTTCTTACGCATATTTATTCCGTTCTTACACATATATATTCAGTTCTTACACATATATATTCAGTTCTTACACATATATATTCAGTTCTCACACATATATATTCAGTTCTTACACATATATATTCAGTTCTTACACATATATATTCAGTTCTTATACATATATATTCCGTTCTTACGCATATATATTCAGTACTTACACATATATATTCAGTTCTTACACATATATATTCAGTTCTTACTCATATATATTCCGTTCTTACTCATATATATTCCGTTATTACACATATATATTCAGTTCTTACACATATATATTCAATTCTGACACATTTATATTCAGTTCTTACACATATATATTCAGTTCTTACCCATATATATTCTGTTCTTACGCATATATATTCCGTTCTTACCATATATATTCAGTTCTTACGCATATATATTCAGTTCTTACACATATATATTCAGTTCTTACGCATATATATTCAGTTCTTACACATATATATTCCGTTCTTACACATATATATTCAGTTCTTACACATAATATATTCAGTTCTTACACATATATATTCAGTTCTTACACATATATATTCAGTTCTTACACATATATATTCCATTCTTACGCATATATATTCCGTTCTTACGCATATATTCAGTTCTTACGCATATATTTTCAGTTTTTACGCATATATATTCAGTTCTTACACATATATATTCAGTTCTTACACATATATATTCAGTTCTTACGCATATATATTCAGTTCTTACGCATATATATTCCGTTCTTACGCATATATATTCCGTTCTTACGCATATATATTCAGTTCTTACACATATATATTCCGTTCTTAAGCATATATATTCCGTTCTTACTCAGATATATTCCGTTCTTACGCATATATATTCCGTTCTTACGCATATATATTCCGTTCGTACGCATATATATTCAGTTCTTAGGCATATATATTCAGTTCTTACACATATATATTCCGTTCTTACGCATATATATTCAGTTCTTACACATATATATTCAATTTTTACACATATATATTCATTTCTTACACATATATATTCAGTTCTTACACATATATATTCAGTTCTTACAAATATATATTCCGTTCTTACGCATATATATTCAGTTCTTACGCATATATTCAGTTCTTACGCATTTATATTCAGTTCTTACACATATATATTCAGTTCTGACGCATATATATTCCGTTCTTACACATATATATTCAGTTCTTACACATATATATTTAGTTCTTACGCATATATATTCAGTTCTTACGCATATATTTTTAGTTCTTACGCATATACATTCAGTTCTTACACATATATATTCAGTTCTTACACATATATATTCAGTTCTTACACATATATATACAGTTCTTACACATATATATTCAGTTCTTAAATATATATATTCAGTTCTTACGCATATATTCCGTTCTGACGCATATATATTCAGTTCTTACGCATATATATTCAGTTCTTACGCATATATTCAGTTCTTACGCATTGATTTTCAGTTTTTACGCATATATATTCAGTTGTTACACATATATATTCAGTTTTTACGCATATATATTCAGTTCTTACACATATATCTTCCGTTCTGATGCATATATATTTAGTTCTTACACATATATATTCAGTTCTTACGCATATATATTCAGCTCTTTCGCATATATATTCAGTTCTTACGCATACATATTCCGTTCTTACACATATATATTCAATTCTTACACATATATATTCCGTTCTTACGCATATATATTCCGTTCTTATGCATAGATATTCCGTTCTTACGCATATATATTCCGTTCTTACGCATATATATTCAGTTCTTACGCTTATATATTCAGTTCTTACACATATATATTCAGTTCTTACACATATATATTCCGTTCTTACACATATATATTCAGTTCTTACTCATATATATTCCGTTCTTACGCATATATATTCATTTCTTACACACAAATATTCAGTTCTTACACATAGATATTCAGTTCTTACACATATATATTCAGTTCTTACACGTATATATTCAGTTCTTACCCATATATATTCCGTTCTTACGCTTATATATTCCGTTCTTACGCTTATATATTCCGTTTTTACGCATATATTCAGTTCTTACGCATATATTCAGTTCTTACGCATATATACTCCGTTCTAACACATATACATTCAGTTCTTACATATATATATTCAGTTCTTACACATATATATTTAGTTCTTACGCATATATATTCAGTTCTTACGCATATATTTTCAGTTCTTACGCATATACATTCAGTTTTTACACATATATATTCAGTTCTTACACATATATATTCAGTTCTTACACATATATATTCAGTTCTTACACATATATA